>PVJI01002341.1:0-147783 GCA_004026765.1 Micronycteris hirsuta
TCCTATGTAAATATGCCCTAAGCTCCTAATAAAAGCACGGTGCCGCCATGTTCGTGGCTTTTTTCCCTATGATAATGGGAGAAAATGCCCGTGACCCTGGCTTCATCTCATAATGTGTCTTTGTGTGTGAATCATTGATGCTTCAGGCCCAAGTCCACCCCACGGCGGATTCTGCGGGCCGGAATCCGCCACACATATACACATATATATATTTTAAGGGAAAATATATATTTTAACAAATTAATCAAGTGTACTTTTAAGATGAAAATGTATGTGGTGATCTTTATATGTTTTATAGTCACAGGGTTCAAAATTCAAGAAGTATGAAAGGCTGTGTGGTGGGTATTCTTCTTGCTTCTGCACCTTATTCTGCACAGAAAATCAACATTATTGGTTCTAGTGTAATCCTCCAGATGTATCTCGCAGAGCTTACAAATCAATACATAAAAGCCACTTTTTTTATTTTTCATGCCTTTAAAATCTCCCATTGTGTGAATTTACCATATTTTATCTAAGCAGTCTATAGTTGGATATTTAGGTGGTTTCTAATATTTCACTCCTACAAACAATCCCACGATGAAGAGCCTAATAAAAAGGGTTTTGTGAGAACATGATTATATCTGTAGTATAAATGCCAAGCGGTAAAATTGCTAGTCAAGGCCATGTGTATTTAAAAATTTGTCAAATACAGAGGTGGGCAAAAGTAGGTTCACAGTTGTTCATAGGGAAAAAGACACGCAGTGGATGATGGTTACAATAGCTTTATTAACGCTGTGTTTCACATACAACTGTAAACCTCCTTTTGCCTTTTGCCTACCCCCTGTAGTGTTTGAACTAGACTTCTGAAAATCTTCATCAAAATCACTTTTTTTGGCTTCCCCAACCTGAGTTAAAATCCTGAGAAAGAGAGGGACATGGACAATGGTATTATCACTCAAACAGAAGATTCAGTCTGGTGCTCACTTGTCCAGACATTTTCGGTGGGTGCCGTGAGCCTCCGAGAGAGTTTCCAGAGTGACATGGCTTTGCATTCCCCATGGCATGGTCGCAGAAACTTGGTAAGGGCAGCGAGAGGTTCAGGGCTGTGGGTCTGAGAGCAGCTCCAAAGGGCCCCGCACACCAGCGAGGCCCAGAAGAAGCCCCAGAGGGCTCCTGGGGCCCACACAATGTCTGGAAATGCTGAAAGGAGCATTGGAAGAGAAGACTGGGTTTGGGACCTACAAGCCTCAGAGGGCAGAAATCTCGTAATCCAAGGGGCACCCGGGTCTACTGTTATCAGCAGCAAGTTGCACCCAACAGACCAGGGGAGACCTGACAGACAGCCATGTAGATTTTCTTCTCGTGGGCTGAGTGAGGGGCACAGAGGACATAGCATAATGAGACACCGACCAGAGACCAAGTAGGACCAGGCACCTGTCCCCTCCCTAATGACAGGAAAACAGATAAACTTGAATCCCACCTGAGGGTAAGGCAAGGACCCTTGGGCTATCTTGCTTCACCTCCTCTCAGGTATTCCTTTCCTGATTTGCCCTATGCCTTTGTCTTAGATCTCTTGTTTCACTGTTTTCTTGAGTAACTTACAAATGTAGTGGCAGACCATAAAACTTACCCCAACCAATTTAAGCACAAAGAGACACAATAAACCATTTTGGGGAGACTCACAGGAACTCTAGGGTTCCTGGAAACTGGGCTGAGATATACAACCAGCAGCAATGCAGCCAGTAGAAAAGCCCCGGAGAAACCACAGTCACTACTCCTCAGCAATCTGACTCCAGGATGCTGGGGAAGGGACGCTAGAAACTCGGCCACCGGTGTCCCAGAACACCCAGGGACCTCTGCCACCATGCCTGCCTGTCTGAAAATCACTTCTTCCTGTGACTGGCAGTTGTTCACTGTCACATCAAAAACACGCACAAACTTGTTGGAATCAGGCCACACATGGAGCTCTAGCTGGGAGGGTGCCTAGTAATGACTTTGTTAGGGATCCCGGTACCCAGGATGAGAAGACAAGCAAGACATGCGTCAGAATGGTTGTTGCATAAACCAAACCAGAGCATCTGCCTCTCTCCACATTTCAACTGTGACCTTTATGTTGAGGAGTTCCAAATATGTACATGGATCTGAGCCTCAGATCTGCATTTTCAGCTCCCTAATTCTGAACTTTTGGTGGTTCAGTTATTCCAAATTAATTTTTTATAAATATATTTTATACATAAAAGATTGGTAGTGAACATATGCTGCAGTGAAAAGAATCTTGTAAGATATGTGCATAAAAGGGATTTTTGCTTTGATGGCTGGATCATAGATTTCCAGAGCCAATGTCAAAAAAGCATGATTGCAAGAATCCACAAAGAGAGTTGGAATTTAAACACATAATAGTATTGCCTTCGGATGCAAGAAATGCACCAGCTTATCTTAGTCATTGCAAAGAATATTATGTCTCCTTTTCCATTTTAATAGATATTGCAGACTCTCAAAGCAATGAATACTGTTGAATTAGAAGCTTAAGGGATACAACCTAGAGACTACCCATGGTTGTGAAATGTTGACTTTTCCCTCTTTGCATCTTACCTTCTTTCATTTAAAGACTACATTGTGTATCTTTTACTTGTCTGTAGCTTTTGAAAAGCTTATTCTAACAATTCCATTGGTATTTTGTCTGCTTGAGGTCTTCAAGTTAAATAATACTGTATGAAATGCAGACTTTCTTTTTTAATTTTCTTTACTAACATTTGTTTCAGTCTTGACTATTTAGTAAACTTTGTCAAGAATTACTTAAGGCATGGGGGCATTAGGGATGGTGCATTAATTATTTCCTTTTGAAGAAATGAGCCTTGTAAGAGAATGGAACATGAGTAATTTCACTTCTCATTATTTTTAAAGCTTCTCTAGAAAATGCCCTTTTCTCCTTAGGCATAGAAGCTCGTTGTTTAAAGCTACAAGGGTGAGCGATTTTATTTTCACCCTGGGACTCCTCCTGCAAAAACCAGATATTGATTCTTTTGTTAGATGTACAGTAAAATCATTTTAAAAAACTCATTTCTTCTTTTTCTTTAAAGATGAGCATTTAAAATGCACACTCCTGCTCTTTCTGCTAAAGCACTGCCTAACTTAAATTCTCTCCATCATTTCATCCTTTCCTTTTGTGTGTGGCAATGAGACAGAAAAGGAATTTGGAGAAGTGAATACCAAAAAAGATTTCTCTTGTGTCAAATCTCATGAAGTTTTTCCTAAGGGTTTTGAGTGAAACCGCTTTGCGCCGAGCACAGCTGATGAGAATAAAGAAGTTGCAGGAGAGATTTTTTGTCAAAGAAGGCTTTTCATGAAATGAAACAATAACATCCTGTCTCTATCCTGTGTTTACTGAGGAATAATAGAAAGTAATATTCTCTCTCACAGAGACAACTTTATATTGACTATAAAAAAGATGGTTATGCATTTAATTATAAATGTTTACTTCATACACCACTGATAGGAATGCAAATTGGAACATTTCTGAACAACAACTTGGCATTCTCCATCAAAATTTATAATAAACATGCCTTTGGATGCAACAGTTCCACTTGTAAATTATTCTGCAGATGGACTCGCCTGTGGTGTGAAATGACTAATATACAGACTGGTCGATCTGTATATTAGCAGTCAGCCCTGCCCCTCCCAAGTGAAAAAACACTCTACATACTCATCACTTGGGTTAAATAAAAATCATGGTGCATCTCTAGGATGAATCATCTTGTAAGCATAAAGAAATGAATGAGGAAATGTGGTATGCATCTCTACAACATGATCTCCAAGGTGTTTTTGTCAAGTGAAAAGCCAAGAGGTAGAACAGTATGTCTGAGAGTTCACTACTTGTGTCACGAGGAGGGAAATACATGTATATATTTACTACATTTGATATATTGCTGGTATATGCCCAAAATATATTGGGAAAGACATTCTAATAATCCCAAATGATATTGGTTGCAAGTGAGGAGCAAAATTAGAAGGCTGGGTAAAAGACTGGGAAGGGTGCAATGTTTCACCGGTGCTGTCCTGCTAAATGCTTAACAACTAGAAGGGGGTGGGGGAGGGACTCGATCTGTATATTTGCCAATTCCCATTGTGTAAATACTCCTACCATGTCCACTTTCAAGAGACCAATGTACTTTCAGCGAAGACAGAGCTGGGAAGAGGTGTGGCAGTGGCCTGAGAGCCATCTCCAGCACAACACTGCCTTTCACTGCGGACCATGCTCCGGCTTTTCAATGTTGAACTATGTGAGTTGATTACTTATTCAAAAAACATAAATAAAATTTTAAAAACCCAAGTGTTCATGCTGAATTATTTATTACCTAATAACAAGCTATTTTAAACATCTAAACCAAGGCTTTATAATATTAAGAATAAAAATAATGGACCAAAAATTATGTATCTTTTCACTAAACTTCAAAAATTACTTTTAGTGCAAAAAGAAAGTAAACCTGAGCCAGATTTTTGAAAAGCTGTGAGATTCCTGGTTTGAAAACATTTAATGTTATTTTTACTAAATTACATGAGCATCCATCCGTGATTGTTTAACGTGGTAAACAATCTTGGCTCGAATGGAGAGAATTAGAAGGTCACTCAATAAGGAATCCTTTTGCACTTCCTATTCCATTTCCAGGCCTGGAAACTGGCATTACCTTACACTTGATTACTATTTCCCCTTTCCAAAGTTGTAACTCCCAGCCTCACAGAGAAGGGAGAAACGGACTTAGAGGGCCTCTTCTTTCCCACACCCATAACCACCTCCTCTCCAGCCCACACTTGTAAGCACTCTTCACTAGCCTATGAGCACAAGTGTGATCACATGCCTTTTTAAATGAAATCATCTGTCCCCTCATGTAATAGCTTTCCAAAAGGTTTATTATGCCTTTTTGTTCCCAAATGAATCAAGAGCCCCAAGGAGGCAGCTTTCCTTCCAAATGTCTCCTGGCGATAACACCCACAGAGAGTGATTGATCCCAGGTGCCCAGGTGGGCAATGTCATTGCTTCTGCTGTTGCCACACTGTGCCAGAAGGAGTTAAAACTAATTCTGTGCAATATAATACATCCTTGATTGCTCCCGCAATAAAGCTTATGTGTTAATCAGACCCTCGCTACCTCAGAGTTACAGCATTTCTGAGCTTCCAAGATTACAACTCTTTCATTTTAGCACAAGCTATTTGTGTCCCAGGTACTGTTTAAGGCTGGTGCATGCATCCTACAACTTTTTAAATTTGTACTTTCAAGAGCTCACAGCTCCAACTTCTATTCTGGAGAAACTGAAGCATCTTATCTGCAAGGGTTACACTTGCACCTTCCAACACTGAGGCAATCCACAGCCAATCACTGACTAGTGCTACAATGATACTAGAATATTGAAGCTAGCACAAGGCTTAGAACAGAGTAGAATTCAATAAATATATGTTGATAAGTGAAGAGACAAGGAGATACTTGAATATACATTGCTGTCTATACAATGCAAATAATTTTATGAAGACAATATGTCATTATTATTTTTTTTACTTGGTTTCTAAGTTGCAAGGCATAGTAAGGCAGATTGTCCCACTGAAAGCTTAATGAAAGCTTTTGCTCATGTTTTCTTCAAGTACTTTTAAGGTTTCTTTTCTTACAATCAGTGCACACTTGAGCTTTTCATTGTTGTGGCTAACTCAGGTCGAGGCGCCACCATAGCTATATAGTGAGGTTGTCGTGTCCTCCAGATGTGAAGCCAGTTTGAGCACAGCTTGGCCTGAGAACATTTTCCCCCTGGATTTGGAGTGAGGCAGTAGCGGGTGGGAGGATGTCTTTGTTGTCTTGAATTAAAAACATTTACAGAAGTTAGAATTCAAGCAAAGTCAACTTAAGCCTAACACTATCCCACCTTTAAAAAAGGATGGAGGCCGATGTCGGAACTTTTTCAGGTGGAAGGAAGCATTATACAGACTCTGAGTTGGGAGGAACATGAGTGTTTGAGAAGCTGAAAGAAGGCCAGCACTGTTATGAGTGGAGACGGTAAGAGACTTGAAATGAAGCTTGCAAGACAAGCAGGGGGCAAATCAGGCAAGACTAAAGCACGAAAGCTAAATTAGAAAAGGACATGACCGAATTATTTACAGTTGCCAAGACATGAAAACAACCTAAAGGTCTACTAACGGATCGTTGACGAAGAAGATGTATACGAACAGTGTTATATATGAGCAATGGGCCATTATTCAGCCATAACAGATGAGGAAGTCCTGCCATTTGCAACAACATGGATGAACCTTGAGGGCATTATACCAAGTAAAATAAGTTAAAAGAAAAGACAAATACTTCATGGCATCACTTATGTGTGGAATCTAAAAAACTGAACTCCTAGAGCACAAACTGTTGGTTGTCAGAGGGTGGGGGTTAGGGAAAATAAATGAGGGAGGTCAAAGGGTACAAACTTCCAGTTTTAAGGCGGGTGATTTCTGGGACTGTAACACACAGCATGTGGATTATAGTTAGCCATACTGTGTTGTATATTTGAAAGTTGCTTAGACAGTAAATTTTAAAAGTTCTCACCACAAAATTGTAACTGCAAGGTGATGAATGTGTTTACCAACCATATGCTAATCATTTTTCAATATATACATATATCAAATTATTATGCTGTGTACACCTTAAACTCTCACAATGTTATATTTCAATAAATGTGGGCGTGGGGGCATGATATGAGCCTGTTTAACTCTAGCAAAGATCACTGTAGATGCTTTGTAAAGAATGAACTAAAGCAGGACGAAATATAGACCCAAACCAGGGAGGCTGCAGTGGGAATAGAACATGAACCATGAAATATATTGTCGAGACTTGAAATCTATTGGTTGTTGGAAACAAGGGATGGGAGTAAAAGGCAACTGAGATTTTGAGCCCGAATTGGCTGTAAAAATTTGAGGAAGAAAGAACAGTATGAGAGGGAAGTCAGTGAGTACCCTTGGGGGCCGTGACCGTGGTTCTGTAGCACACCTATGCAACCTGGGATACGCGGCTGCAATTCAGACGAGAGGATGAAGTGGAAGCGAGAAATTTGGGAGCCATCTACATAGATGTTCTGTGGTTAGCAATGAGGTAGGAGGAATTCTCCAAGAAAAAATGAATATAAAGAAAAGAGAAAAAATGGCTTTAAACATATTCTTGAGATCTTAAAATGCATTTGTAAATTGGTATTTATATGCCTTACTTCTAATATGAGTAACTGATAAAGCCTGACTATTTATTTTCCAGCTTTTCAATTTAAGCAGAAAAGAGAAATAATTATTGTAGTGTGCGTGCAACTTGAAATATGATTAGAATTAAATAGTATATATATGAGATATGGATGCTTTGTTTCCAGAAATGTGGAAAGCAGGTTAGACAGAGTAAATATTGCTATAAAAAACACATAAAGATACCTTAAAAAGTTAAAAATGGATCTGCCTTTTGATCCAGTGATCCCACTTCTGGGAATACATCTGTAGGAATCCAAAACACTAATTCCAAAGAACATAAGCAATCCTTTGCTCTTTGCAGCAATATTTACAATTGTCAAGATATGGAAGCAGCCCAAGTGTCCATCATTAGATGAGTGGATAAAACAACTATGGGACATTTACACCATGGAATACTACTCAGCTGTAAAAAAAAAAAAAAAAAAAAAAAGAGGAAAGTTTTACCCTTTGTGACAGCATGGATGGACCTCGGGAACATTGTGCTAAGTGAAATAAGCCAATCAGAGAAAGACAAATAACATGATTTCACTCATATGTGGAATCTAATGAACAAACTGAACTAACAAGCAAAATAGAGACAGACTCATAGAGAGCAGGGAAACAGCTAAGCGGGGTGGGCAGAAAGAGGGTGGAGGGATTGAGCAAAAATAAAAAAGGACTGATGGGCATGGATAACAGGTGGTGACTGAGGTGGGGGAAGAGGTATAAGGGGACTAAACGGTAATGGAAAAAATACAATAAAAATAAGTGAATAAAAATTAAAAAAGAAAAAGCACCACATACAATAGGCAACCCCAGACCATCCTGATTTTGAAAATCAAGCCATAAACCATCTAATAATTTGTTGAGAGGAGAAGAAGCAAAGGCCAAATGAGATTTGTACGGCACAGACGTTCTCAGGTGACAAACTTTTAATGTGAGCCATAGCAGGCATTTCTAGTAGGTTGAAATGATCTTAATGACCTAAAATTTATTTTAACTTTCTCTGCTTCAATGAAAGAACACTCACCACCTCCCAAGTCTCTTCAGACAGTTTATTGTGATAAATAAAGCTTTAAAGATAAAATATCTAGCTGAACTATATTGACAATGTGGAAGAGACCTTCCAAATTTTCACAGGACCCTTGGAATCTCAGCATTGTTTTTTCATAACATCCTTAGTCCAAAAGAAATACTAGTGTATTTAGTGGTTAAATTAAAACAATTTCATACGTATTCATGACCTAGCCACTCAGTAACCATTTGAAAAAATAGTATATATATATTGAAAGGAAAAATATTTTATATCATTCTTGAATAACCACAATTACTTCTTAATGGGAAGTGCACCTGTTGAGCACTGCACAATTTCTCAAACCTTGGAATCAAATTGGATACCACTATCTTCATTTCCTGTTTCACATAAATTTCTGTGAAGTATTCGCTTTTTATCATAGCAATTCAGAAAACCAAGCTTCTAAAAGATATTATGTCGTCCAAAGAAATGTTATGTGGTCTGAAAATTACCTCAAACTTGTAATTTATGGGCCATCTGAGAGACACTAAGTATCTATGTGTTTCCCTTAAAAATATAAAATATCCACAGCTCCCCTATGCATTTTCTTTATTGCTGTGTGATGACTTGGCTCAAAGTTGGGAGAAGCAGCTTTAGGCAATTTGGAGGTAATCAAAAATCAAAATGGGGTAAGGGAACAGAAGAACATTTAGGAGGCCATCTCTTTGGATGACCAAGTGGTTTCTTCGCTGTGCAAAACTGAGATTCATTGAGTTCATGAGAGGCCTCATAATTTATTGTTAGTTACACACTGACATGAGTTTACTTAACTCTCTTCCTTTTTAAAAAAAATATTTTTATCCTCACCCAAGGACATGCTCACTGATTTTAGAGGGACAGAAAGGAAGAGAGAGACAAAGAGAGAAACATCTACTGGATGTCTCTCTTTGCAGGGGACTGACCCTGCAAACCAGGCATGTGCCTTTCAGTTTACAGGATGATGCTCCAACCAACTGGGCTGCTCGGGCCAGGACTGCATAACTCTCTTTCTAAAAAATATAATTAGTGTTCAAGGTAAAGCAATGACCTCTTGTCTTAAGATTCCATCAGAATTTTTTGAGAAAAATAAGGTCAAACTATGTCACTACTTTGGTGAGCAGAATCCAGGAACTGTGTAGGTCTGACAAGATGTGATTTATTGTCCTTTTGGAGTATATTGAGCCATTCTTCTGGCACTTTGTTAAAGGACACAGTGTCACAGCTATCATCTGTTAGAAGGGCCAGGAAATCACTCTGCATCTAATCACTACCAAGCCTGGAGATACTTTATTATATGAATGAGCTATTAGGCCCCTACATCACCTTAATTGTGTTCCAAATTGGATCCCAACGTTAAATCCTAGCATCCGGTCTCTAATTGCTCAACTTGCTTCTTTCCCTGCTATGACAATATATTCATTGTAAGTTATAATTTATCAACTCTCTAATGTGATCATTAGATAGGCCAACAAGATTACCTCTAACTGCTAAGGCAATTATAAGAAGAACTCATTCACCTTCCCTCATTTTTCCCAGAATAAACCCGATTCTAGAATACATCATCTATAAAAAGAAGGAAAGGAAACAATTACTTATTTTTGCAAGTGCTTATTCTGTACTATGCACTTTAGCTACCTTAATGAATTTAGAACTCATGAGAACTCTTTTAAGTACATAGAACAATCTCCTTTTTACTGGTGAGGAAAACCCTCTGCAGAGTAAGCAAGTGCTAGAGTGGGAATTCAAATATCAATATCCATTTTTTTAACTATACACGGTCTCTTCTAGGACTCTTGGGCAATGCAATCAGATAATGCAAAGCCTTTGCTTGATCCGTGTTCCTCCATTGTAGCATCACAAGTCCAGGATCGAAGGAAGTGAGGGTTAACGTGAAGGCCAGGGTTCGGAATGTGCCAACAGCCAATGTACAGAAATGCTGTGTCCCTTGGGGGCTAGAAGTGGAGTTGCTATTGATCATGCTTATGTGAGAAAACCTGCATAAAGTCCCAATAGTATGAAGTTCAGAGCATGTCACATTCCAACCCCATGGGAACAGGAACTCCCGCACTCAGGACCCTTTAGACCTTGACCTGTGTATCTTTAATTCTGGCTGTTCATATCTATCCTTTATAGTATTCTTAAATAAACTGGTAAGCATAAATAAGTACTTCCTTGAGTTCTGTGAGCTGCTCTAGCAAATTATTCAAACCTAAGAGGGAGGGTCACTGTAACCTCGGATCTATAGCTGGTGTGCCAGAAGCACAGGTGATGACATGGACTTGGGACTGACATCTGAAGTGGGGATGGGGGTGAGGGTCTATGAGCCTGTGACCTGTGACATCTGATGCTATCTCCAGGTAGATATTGTCGGGATTGAGCTGCACTGTAGGACGTCCAGGTAAGGTTGGAACTTGCTTGTTATTATAGGAGGGGAGAACCCATATTTCTTCATGAGAAGTGTCAGAAGTGTTTTGTATGAGCAGTAAAGGAAACTCACAGGGAAGAAACTCATTGTCGGGAAGAACTGGGTTTTCCTTTGCAAGTGCAAACTGTTAGTCTACAGTAACAACTTCCGTGTGAGATTTGGGAGGAGAGAATGGACATCAGTGTGTATATACATTGTGGTAGATTTATAGTTGATTTCTGTTTCTATTTTTTAGTATTTTTAAAATTAAATAAAAATAATAAAATTATTTGTGTCACTAACATAAAATACGTTTTAACCCATTAGTGGACTTTTTTTCAATATCTATTTAAATCTATGATAACAATGAAGTAACCTAATTAATCTAATTGTTTTTATAATTTTGGGAATACATAACAATTGAGTACTGAAGTAAATCTGTGGACCCTCTTACCAGAAAGGCAAAAATACCAAAAGGGGTTTAATTGTTTATTTGAAACATATCTGGTTTTAAAGTGCTGCTATGAAATAAAGGGACTAGTTTTCTTTTTAAAAATACATAAACAAACCCTGGACCATTTCTATTTATCTTATAGTAAGACCATTTAAAATAATAATATTAATAATAAAAATATGCGTGTTAAATTTATATTTATTTTCTATATTTGGAGATTACACTCTCCAATATTTATCCCAGCTTAACAAGTTCACTGAATCTTGACTGAATATATTAAAGTAGTTTTTAAGTTACTTCAGTCCTTTATGGTGGAAAACCACGCCTGCATCCTCAGTGTATGGAAATGAGCCCTATGACATCATTCAGATGCCATCATGCAGATACCAGGATCTAGCCTGGGTTTGATTTACTGGTGTGCTCTTCTGTTCAGCTGACTGCCTCCATTGCAATATCATCTTTATCTTTACTAAAAAGCATGGTCATGACCATGTTTAGAATCTGATGCCATACAGGAGCTAATAGGTTTGGCTTCCGTTGCAGTAAACATGGGGCAAAGTTTCATGGGCAATTGTCCTGTGCGTATCCAAGGAAAAAAGCTGGCAGTATTGCCTTCCGTTCATGTAGGTCATTATCAGCAAGAAGAACCTAGGAAACTGTGTGGAGACTGGTTTTCAAGACATCTGTCCACGTCATTCATTAAACCACAGAATTTCACTCTCTCTTTATAACCATACTGCGTTGTAACTGTATCGCATTGTTACATTAAGTATTCCTGACACATAAGGATCATAAGAAATTAGCAGAAACTTTTTTTGAACTTCAATTTACAGTCTCTGGTTGGGTTATTACCATTGGTATTGAACTAGATAGTGATAAAGGAAAGAGACTAAAGGGAACTCGACACTGAGGTTAATAAAATAGAGGCCATTTGCCTCACCAGGAAGCTACAGCTCTTCACAGTCCCGGGGACCACAGTGGTGTGCTCCCCTAAGGGGATTAACACTCCTCTTATCCCCTCGGGTACCAGATTGTCGGGAAGTGCAGGGGGAGGGGCTGGACCATAGGGGCCTGTCAGTCTAACTAGGGGCTGTAAACCTGTCCAAAGCCTGTGAAGGGTTAGGAAATTGATTGGTTCTTTGAAAATAAAAGCACCTGGTCCATCCCGAGCCCCAGCTAATATAATCCCAGGGGAACAAAGAAGCTTGCTCTCTCTCCCCCTCTCCCTCTCCCCATCTCCCTCTCCCTCTCCCCGTCTCCCCCTCTCCCTCTGTCCCTCTCTTTCTCTATCCCTCCCTCCCTCTCCCTCCCTCCCTCTCCCTCCCCTACCTCTCCCTCTCTTTCCCTCTCCCCACCCCCATCTGCTGATGACCTCACCCCATACACTCACGAGCTCTTTCTCTTGTAGTCAGGTGGCCTTAGCAGCCACATGGCTGGCAGCCACACAGACTCAACTGCCAGAGTAACTGGGAATAATCTCGGCTACCTGCATGGGCACCAAGACAGCTTAGCAGCCACTTCCAGACTCCAAAGGACTAAGCTTTTATATTGAGCAAAAGCTCTGGACATTGGCTTTTATCTTGGCATTGCTGAGGATACAGTTGATCTTTTTCCATGGCAGGACAGAGAGAGAAACCCAGGAGGCAGCTCCTATTTCCACACGAATAAACCATGCCATACCACAATCTCCTGTGATAGGTCCTTGGAATGCTTTCCTTGTGATTCTGTGGAAGAGCCTGATTTCCACCAACAACAGGGTGACTTTGGGCAAGTGAGTCAAGTTATTTTCCAGCCACAGTTACCGCAATTGCTCTCTGCAAAGAATAATATCGTCCCTGCCGGTTGTTATGAAGATTAGAGAAAATGTCTTATAACCATGCCCTCCTCTCAGTACGTGTTAGTGTTTGATAATCTGCGCAATACAAACACACCAAAAAATTCAATACATAAGCACTCAAGAAATAGTAGAGGTAAACTCATTTGCCAGCGAAAAAAATGAAAAATGTGTTCTAAACCTGGAAGAACTGAGTTAGCTTACCACAAGGGAAGCATCTATAACAGAAAGGCAAAAGGGAAGATTTTGGCAGCTTCCTCAAGCCGGAGAGGGGGCTGGTGTGTCTCACCTCTTTTGCATTCATCATTCATTAGGACTTTCTATGCTGGATACTATGACAGAAAAGGAGATACCAAGTTTGAAACTTTTCCCTTGAACTTCAAGTATCACCAGAAACCATTAATATGACCATAGAAATATTTGGATGGTTCATTGGAAGAAGAAAAAGGCAAGTTCTAGATATATAATTTTAAAATTTAAGTTACGTAAGACAGATAGGAGAAATTTTTTGCAGAGAAACTTTTCCAAATCAAGAATTTTTGGAACAAAAGGCCTCTAATGGAACCCACTTGTTAGATCTTTCATCACTCACAAGATTAATTTTTCTACTGAGATGACCAGACACTGGCCACACTTGTCTTAAAAACTTGGGGAGGACAAACGAGTTCGTTATTGATTTATTCAAGGAGATGAGAGTTCGGATTCAGACTGATTCCACAGGGTGCCTGACTGATCCTCAGCTGTGTGCCCTGCAGGGGCTCAGCATGACTGGGCACGTCCGGAGGGCCAGTGGCCCTGGTTCCCAGAAATCCATTTACATTAAGAATAAGCACGTCTTTGGAGATAAATCATCTTACAGTGAAAACGAGTCGGATGCACGGAGCTGGTCCAATAGCAGAGACTCAGCCACCCAATAGGCATTTTTGAGAATAGCATGGTTTACGTTACTTAGATTCTCAGCCTCCCTCCCAAACTTTCTCTTGTTTCCTGGGGTTCACATAAGTTCATATGAGTTTATCACAAATGTGTTTGTATTAATAGCTCTTTAAGTTATTTGGGTACAAACAGTCCTTTTTTTACCCACGTGTCACAGTGTGAGATGTGGGGGTGGATAATAAGAAGGGGGATGTCCTCAAACACCACCCACCTACCTCCTTACATGTGAAACATAGTCTTCACTGAGCTGAGGACTCCAGTAAACCAAGATCCCTTTGACCTCTCAGGGTCTTAGCGTTGGACAGCCATGAGTATGACAATGGTGACCAGCGAGAGCTGGGACAGCCGTGAGCCTCAGATGTTCCTAGATGTAAGGCACCTCTACCTGGCTACATAGATGCAACACAGGCCTCAGAGGTGACAGAGGAAAACATGTCTCACATTCGTTCATTCAGCAAGCAATGTTGACTAATTGACTAAGTTCCTAGAATACAGCTGACCCGTGAGCAACATGGTTTGAACTGTGCAGGTCCACTCCTACGTGGGTTTTTTTTTTTTTTTTTTTTTTCCAATAAATACTGCAAATGTATTTTCTCTTCCTTTAATTCTCTTAATAACATTTTCCTTTCTCTATCTTACTTATTGTAAGAATACATACAACATACAAAATATGTGTCAGTTGACTGTTTATGCCATTGGTAAGGCTTCCAGTCAACAGCAGGCTCCTAGCCATCACGTTTTGGGAGAGTCAAAAGTTGCATGTGGATTGTCAACTGCATGCTGTATCAGCACTCCCAACCCCAGCGTTGCTCAAGGGTCAGCTGTCGGATGCTGTGGGACGGGACAACTTCGCGAGAACCTAGAAATCCTTCAATAGATTGCGGAAAGCTAGGGCCTGTGAGATATGGAGTATGCTTTATAATGTCAACTCCATGAGGATGGGGCTTTTTTCTGTTTTAATTACTATTGCATTTTTAGAGTCTACACTGAGAACAGGTACATGATAGAAGCTAACAACTATCTGTCAAATTATTAAATGACTGCGATCTCATTTACTATCCCAGGCAGATTGATAAAACATGGTGTCATGGTTCGTTTCATGTGTCTACTTGCCTGAACCACAGTGCCCAGAATTTTGATCAAACATTCTTCTGGGTGTGTTTGTGTTTCTGGTTTTAACTCTTGAATCAGTAGCCTGAGTAATCAGATCACCCTCCTTGGTGTAGGGGGGCCTCATCCAATTGGTTGGAGGCCTAAATAGAAACACAGTAATAGAAACACTGAGCAGAAGGGAATTTACTTTCTCTGCCTGATGGTTTTCAAGCTGTGACATGGGTCTTCTTCTGCCTTGGGACCCAGACTCGAGCTGGAACCATGCCATTGGCTCTCCCAGAACTCCAGCTGGCCAATTGCAGATCATGGGGTTCTGAGCCTCCATAATCATATGAGCCAATTCCTTACAATAAATCTCTTTACAAATAAAGAGATTGCTTCTGTTTCTCTGGATAAACCAGACTAATACACACGGATTATACATACATTACGCAAATAGATATTGTAGAGGAACCTTGCTTCCTACTGCAGAATTTCTGAAGTCACGGGAAACAGATTGTGAAAATTATAGAGCAGTTTCATGGAAATAAACAATTGCGGGAGAGTCACAGATTTTGATGGCTGTGAGCTATGCTTTGATATGTGGTAGCTGCATGAGCAGGGTACAAGCTTCAGACTACATTGAGTGCCACTCTGTTTCAAGAAGTCATTGAGTGGACAAAAACTACATTTACTCAAATGATACATGAGTATCTCTGAAACATGGGAGCCACTTCTCTATGGGGGAGGTGCATTTTTCTTTCATGACTCCGGTGAGGTCCAAACGGAGAGGCCTTTTATGCCTTAAATCGTGGTGGGGCCCCTGGTCAGAATGGATGAATGCTGACTGAGTGGTTCCCACGCTGGGTAGCGTGCGCCTCTTTCCCCTACTTTCTGAAGGAGTCTGTGAATGGTTGGCATTGTTTCTTCCCTAAATATCCGGTAGAACTCACCAGTGAAGGCAGCTGGGACTGCTATTTTCTTTGTGAGAAAAAAATTTAAATTCTTATTTCAATTTCTTACTTGTTCAAGAGTTATTCTGATTTCTTCTTGAATATGTTATGTTACTTTGTGTCTTTTTAAGGCATTTGTCCATGTCATTTAATTGTCGAATTTGGTGCATAAAGTAGTTCATGATATTTCTTAACAATATTTTTTATTTTTTTAGGTTGACAGTGACATTTTTTATTCCTCATTTTTGTAATTTTTGTTTTTTCTCTTTTATTTTTCAAAATATAACAAATGGTTTTTCAATTTTGTTAAATATTTCAATGAACCAACTTAGTTTGGGTTATCTTTATTGTGTTGCTGGCTTCTCTGTTACTGATTTTTGCTCTAATCTTTATTATTCCTTTGTTATATCTTCCTTATTAATTTGCTCTTATTTTTGCAGCTTCCTGAGAAGCTTAGATCATTGATTTTAGATTTCTTCCTTTTTAACATAAGCATTAAAGGAACAAATTTCCCTCTATCACTGCTTTAGCTGTCTTCCACATACGATTGAGAAATTTTATTGAGAAATAAAATTAATGACATTGAATAACTATATTTGTGACTCTTTATAACTAGAGTAAAGAAGAGAATAAAAATACCATAATTATTTGAATAATTTGCTCTTTTGAGGTAATGACTTATTGTTTAAATAGGGGAGAAATAAGTGATAGATCTGCTCTGAGCTCCTATCTGGCTCAAATAGTAGAAACCTCAGTATCAGTCATCATTGGGCCTCCCTGTGCTTTACAGGGTTTTGTAAATGTCCTGGGAATCTAGCGAAGTCCAGAAGATTTGGCAGGGGCCCTTTGGGTTCTTTCTTCTGGGAAGACACTGATACATTCCCATGCTCCTTTGGAGGAAATCTGCTCTATTGCTTCTCCACCCGGTTTGACAGCAGAGACTTGGCCTTGGTTTAGACCGTGTGTCTTAGATCTAGACCCCCTGGGTCACCATGGCATCATACCTCCTGCAGTTTTGCCTCCTTCCATGGTCACTGCAAGAGAGTGAGGCATGAACTCCTAATTCTTATGAAAACGTTAAGTGCCTTCTGCTTCAAAATCCAGAGGACTCATTTCTCTCAAGGGCTACCATAACATTTCCCTCTTCCTTCTGGAAGAGTCTATTTAAAGCCTTGGAAAGGTCATGCTAGTCTCTCATTCAGGGTGGGAAAAGAAGATTCTGAAACAGTCAGACTTTCTATTAAAATTTTTTGTAATAAATAATTTTCTTATTTTTACTATGGTAAGTTATGATGTTAGGCTAGGGGCTTTGCTAAGGGATAACCGAAAATTACAACAGAACATACTTCCTGAAATAGAAGAGAACATTAATGTTTAAATAATGACAATGGCTCAATAAATCCAATCCATACAAAGTTTTTTCAGAAAACATAGGAGAGGGAATAGTACAAATTACAGGTTTAAAATAAATTTCCCTCTGTATTATTGATGGTCAATTAATAGATAAATAGATAGATAAATAGACTGATTGATAGTTAAGTGTCAAAATTAGTTCTATACTTAGTGCAAACTGTTGGTTACTGGTTTGCAACAATGTAACACAAAGAAAGTATAAAATATGAGAGTATTTAGAAAACGGTATAGCAATTGGCGTACCATAGTATCCAAGTTCATGAACAGATAATTCATCTCATTTAATAGTATATAGATCATCACAGATGCCCTTGAACTTGGTGGTGATTTGCTTAAGATTTAGCTAAATCCTAGTCATGTGTGATATTTTAAGTTAGTCAAGTAGAGCTAAAAATTCTATAAAAATCTGAGAGTAGGTAAGCATCAATTGATAACATTATTTTTGTTTTTTTACACATTAATTCCAAATTTTTAAATTTATAGTTTAACTTTGTTAACTTTGTTTTATAAGTAAAATGTATATTTATTTATATTTAATCCTAATTTAAAGATGGCCCTTTTCTAAGTCCAGTTTCCTGGACATTGTTTTCTTTTGTCAAGAGGAAAAACAAGACATTATTTTTTTCTGATGTGTCAATAAAGTATAAGTGATTATTAAGGAGGGAAGCACAAAAGAACCCACGCTGGTTTCAGTTAGAAAATCAACAACGCCTCCTGCGTGGAGCTCAGTGTCACGGCCACAGTTGATGGACAGGCACTAAAACCTCATTGTGTGACCATGGGAACAGCACTGGCCAATGAAGAAGCACAAATAATGAAAATTTAAGCAGAATTTGCATATATAGCATAAAGAAATATAAGTCAAAGAATTCTTTAAAGAAAAATATTGAAATGAAAAGCTGACAGAAGTATGTGTTCATTATTTCAAATAAAAGCATTACAGTTCACATGTCTGCACGAGTGCTTTATGGGCCACCTGAGAGGCAGCACCGCGCCCGGTCACTGAGGCTGAGGCGACAGGCCTGGTCAGGACTGTCGCTTGGAAATTTGGGTGACTCTGCTGCAAAGAAGGTGAACGACGTACTACTTTCCAGTGACACCATCGCAGCCTGGCCGATTGAGGACCGGGTGAGTGAGATGGAAAACCAGGTTAAAACAGATAAAGCTAACGAAATATTTTTCACTACACCTTGACAAATGTATAGATATTGTTCATGATGATTTTTTTATATATACATGATTTGAACATGTTGGTGATTATTCCATCAGCAAATGTGGTTCAGGGTTTCAGTTTAGCTTGGGAGTAAATGCTGGTGACAGTTGTAATGACAGGAAACTGATCTGGAGTAGTCTCCCAGACTAAAGCATTTGGGCCAGCATGTAAATCAACATGCCGCTTCCAACATTAATAAAGTCTTGCCTCAAGGAAAAAACAAAAGTCGGGTGAACTATATAGCAAGCTAAGTAGTAAAAACTGTGAAGTACACAAATGAAAATATGTTAAATTCAGGATTTTCCCTTTATTCTGTCATCATAAGGACGCTGATCATAAACAACAACTGTATATTCAGACATAGTTTTCCGAGGGGAAAGTTCTGTCAAGAATGCTTGAGCTATGGAAGAAATTCTTAATATTTCTACAGGGTAAGACACTAGTTTGGTCTCAACTTTTTAAAGAACTTTAACAAGTTGCCAGACTTGCTTTTCTCATCTGACAACTAAGATATTTGTAATGCGATTTAATTTTTCCATGCAAAGAAGGAATGCAACATGTTTTCCGATGGAAGATGAGAGCAAAGGCCAAAATGAACATCGGGTACCTGGAAGAACAGAGTTTTTATCAATTGTTATGGCATGTCTCTTAGCTGAGCAATTTTCTGGGAAGGATATGGAGAGCTTGATGAAGCACATCAGCTAAATGAGATTTACATAGGTTATTTTTGGGGGTGGAAAATGAGGCACGGGGCCATGTTCGTGTTAGGATATGGATATACATCTATCACACATAAGAAATCGCTCCTGTTTTAGTCACCGTGGCTTTTTGTCCTATCTTCCTTGGCTTCCCTCTGTTTCATTTTTAGAAAGATTTACGATAGCATAAATAATGTGTCATTTAGCATTGATTTCTTTTCTTTGCTAAAAGCATTCTCATTTGGCATTCTGTTTTTTTGGAGGGGGATGCGGGGGTAAAGCCAACTTCCTTCCGCATGCCATGTGTGCCTAGATCATCCTCGCTGATGACGACGATGATGGTGATGATGATAATTCTGCTGCAGATGACTATAATTTAAAGATCTAAAATATGTCTCTTTTGTTCTCTTCCTGAAATGGTGACTTTTACATTTAAGTGCACCATTTGACTGTCACCAAAAGTGACACATTTAGTCTTTTGAGATATCTTGGTATAATGCCACAAAAGCTTTTAAAATGGTATTTTAGTGGCAAAAGATGTTCTCTCAAGAACCTTACTTATGTACTAATTATTGCCCCTAATTACTTTACTTTTTTTTCTCTGACCTAAGGCCTGAAGTTAAAAAAAAAGTCTAATTCATTTACTCATTTGACAAGTCATTACAAACTTAGGAAGGTTTATACTGCCTATAGATGCGGTTCTCTCTACTCCTCACTTTCTTGGGAAACAGAGGGAATGGTCACCTTATTCTGATGGTCAATGCAGGTGTACAGTGCCAGGTCTTAGCTTCATGATCCGTATTAGCGCAGAAATCACTAGTGACCAGGTACTTGGAGATGTCGGAAACAATCACAGTTCTCCCTTTTTGTTACATTCTGTGGATCAGAGAATGACCCCATCTATCCCTGGCATTTCATCCAAAGTCAATGCAATGTGTGTCCTCTCCAGCCTCCCTCTGATAACTCTAATGTGAAATGCATCTCTCCAGAAAGTTTTCACTTTTATAGAATTTGAAGACTTCTGCAATTAAGATGATATCCCAGCAGGGAACTGCAGGGCCTGAGCTTTATCCTACATGGGGATGAGGAAAATAAATTTTAGGTCTGGGCCCCAAGTGAGAGTAATCACGCCTTCTAGCATGTGACCTGTTCCCGACTAGGTGTATTGTGAAGTCAGTGCAATGGGTAGAAACACACTCTAGGCTGTGAACGGGGTCGTGGTGGAGGTGTATGGAACACTGCGAAGACCGGAAGTGTCATAGCAAGCCTTTTGGTTTGGTGTTCCTGAGACCTCAGACTGAGCCAGCAACAATACTTACTAGCCGGGTGATCTCAAGTGAGTCACTCTAACCAATTGGAGGCTCAGTTTCTTGAACCATGTAATGGAAATGATGTTGCTTCACCGACGAGTTATGAAGATTACACACGATGATGTAAGAGATGCTTTACACAGTATACACCAATGTACTCCCTCATCATAATGAGCACTCTCATTTCACTCGTGGGTTTTATTGTGTAGTTTACTCTCCAGGCTGCTGCGTCAATAGTAGCTCTCAATGGGAAATGGCCTTTCTTGAACTTTGTATAATTTTCTAGATTTTATTCGACATTTCTAAAGTCATTTTAAATCTCTCTCTCTCTTTTTTTTTTTTGTCTGAGTTCACCAAGGGGACTCATTTCAAATTTAATGTGAATGCTTTCCAGAGCATCTGCCTTTTCTCGCTCAGGAATCTGCTCTTGCTGTGAGCTGGTTGCTTCTACGCACAGCACCAGGCTGCCCCCACTGGGCCTTCCTCTCACCCTGCACCCCCTTGGGGTATCTGCTCTCCCCTTCATCTTCCCGCCCCTGTCTCTGGATCTCACTGGCCTCTCTCTCTCTCTCCGTTGTGTTAGAAAGTACTATACTCTTCACTTTCTTCTTTTAGGGAGATGGGTCAAGGAATTCAAGGGGAGAACTTTAGGTCTCTTCTGAGAGCGTTCTCACAAACTTAGCATCCAGGCCCTTCCAGTCTCCGATATTCCCTCCACTTGCCACGGATGTTGTCTGCTCCACTTTCCCCGGCACAGACCACACTGCTGCATGCCAGCCCCTTTCCTTATTTATGGGTGTTATGTTTTCAGGGGTGCTAGTGAGGATCTCTCTGGTCTAGTGTCTCTTGTCCCTCAGTGCAAACTAGATTCTATGAGCCTCTCTACGCAAATCCGAGGTTTGCCTAGATACTGGTCTGTATACCAATAAATTTCTTATGTGAAAATACCAAAACCTCACCTGAGACCCCCATTCCCTACAAATAATTTGAGTGAAAATAGTGGACTTGTTTAGAAAATAAACATGACACATAGATAGATAGGCAGTATCAAAATATGTAACTCCTGGAAAAAAAACAAGCTCCTTTTATAGTAATACAGGTCCTAATGGATTGACCCTGCTATCATTATATCATCTTTGTCTCTGGTAGTAGTGTTTGTTTCAAAGTCTATTTATTTTGATGTTAATATAGCACTCAAGCTCCATTTTTGGTTACTGCTTTCATATTACATTTTTAACACTTTTACTTTTCACCTATATGTGCCTATGAATGTAAAATGTGTCTCAACATATAGTTGGAGCCAGTTAAAAATTATCTGCCTTTTGATGGGAGTGTTTAATTTCTTTACAATTAATGAGGGGGTGTGCAGGGTGGAGGGGAATAAAGGGGGGGATGGGACAACTGTAATAGCATAATCAATAAAATATATTAAAAAACAATAAGAGAACAAAGAAAACCACAATTACTGATAAAGTAGGATAGTAAGATGTGGTCAGTCGACATCTGTCATTTACCCAGTTGACGGAAGACACTATCACCCTTTACATACGGACACAGCCAATGACACAATAAGTATTTCAACCCCCAAGCAGTATGACCTTGCTAATTTTAGTTTTAGTTTAGTGTTACAGTCTTTAGCTTTTCCCTTAAACACTTGTAATTTTTATTTGATCAGCAGTCAAATTGAGGTCTGCCCTTTTTGTACTTTCTCCCAAATGAATGCTTTCTTATTA
The DNA here is from genome assembly GCA_004026765.1 of Micronycteris hirsuta. Taxonomy (NCBI): domain Eukaryota; kingdom Metazoa; phylum Chordata; class Mammalia; order Chiroptera; family Phyllostomidae; genus Micronycteris; species Micronycteris hirsuta. Next base: position 22,310 of record PVJI01002341.1, read on the forward strand.
ATTTCATTAGACTCTTAACTTCTTTATTTAAATACAAGTATATTAAAAGGAAGCTTTATATCTCTATTAAAATAAATACCCACCTGCTATATATATAGCATATCTTAAATAAAGTGAAAATAAAACATTGCTACTAAATATCAGCTAAATACTGTTGCCTACTTGAAGCCTGAAATGTATATCTCTTTCTTAAATTATAGTAGTAAGTATTAGTGACGTCATAAAGATATCCCAGCATATATATCCCTTAATATATATTCATTTGAAACTGAGATTTCTTAACTAACCAAGAGAAATAAAGCAAAGTTTAAAAGGAGAGGCTTCTGTCCATGTGATTCAGTATTGTTTAACGCATCACTTGAAATTCCTTGTACAGAATTGACATTTTGCAAAGTGCAAAGTGAGCACTGGCAATTTTTCTACTCATTTTAGATCACACACTTTCAACATAGAAAATACTTGGGGCTTATCTTACTGAACATAGCTGAACAACTGATTGAATGAGGTTCATCTACATTAAGGAGGGCAATCTGCTTTACACAACATCCATTGTTTTAACTGTTAATTTTACCCTCCCTCCCTCCCAAAAAAATGCCGTTACAGAAACGTCCAGAAGTATGTTTGACCAAATATCTGGGCTTGATGACCCAGTCAAGTTGGCACATAGATGTAACCATCACAGCCCATATAGGACCAATTGTTCTTATACCACACCTACCTCCTTCTCTTTCCTTTCCCCTCTGCCCCAATCAAAACTCAAGGGAGAAGAATATCACTCCAAGATGGAGTTGAGGGATTAAATGCAAAAGAAATTCTGGAAGGCAATTTTGTAGACTGGAGGGCTAGGATGAGGATCCTCACATCCCAAAGCCAGTTTACTGCTAGAATTGCATTTTAAACAAAGGATAGAAAAGTTCCATCTGTGCTAGCACAGGCTCTGAAAAGGCACGCCCAGGGGCTTGACTCTTGTGGCTGGACATGAATGCTAATGGCCCTGGGAACACCATGAAGTGTCCACTTCCTACCCAGTGGCTCACCGACTGTTACAGATCTCAGATCAGAGCTCAATCACGTCTGCTCTTTTGTGTAGATGAAAGAGACGTAGAGAGTTAAATATGAAAGAGACAGAGGTAGGGATGGGCATAAACCTTCCCCAAAAGTTTAGAGCATTAGAACAATGACGCGTGATAAAATTTATTTTCTTTTTATAAATTTACTTTTCCTCACCAGCAGGCCATTTTCTATGTTTATTCGTGATAATTTACAGAGAGAAAAAGACACAAAGCTTTTTAAAAATGTGTTTTAAACAGATAATGCTTTTAAAAGCAGAGAAAATATATCTAGTCATTGAACAGGTGTGTGCTTGCAAGAGGGAAATAAATGAACCTTTTAAAGCTCAATTTTTCATCGAAATGAGTTTTACTTCTAAAAAACATGCAATATACCCTGTGGATACTTAATATATATTCATTTGAAAGTCATCTTTTACCTAGTAATCAATTGCTTTGTCTTTATTTTTATTTTAGAAAGCCAAAGAGAGAGGCCATAATTTTTCGTAGTAGTGCAGACCAGTATTTAGCTACTTACTTAAATTTCACAGCTCTGGATGAGAATAAATATACAATCATATTAGTTCCTTATTTAATCCATAATTTGCACAACAAAGGTTTGCCATGTTGCTAACTTTCTGTGTTAGGCATAGAAAATATCTTCCATGTAACTCTGACCCTGTTGGCAATAGATTCAGAATCTGTATAGGTGGGACCTATAGAACTTAATAAAGATATTATCTTAATTGTTTACAGAGGTTGACAAAAGTCAAATTTAATGTTTAGCATGAAACTTATCAGTGTATTTCTACTATGTGTGCAAATATATACTCTAATATTGGGAGTAGGATGAGATTAACTTAGTCTTAAAACAGTACTTTGGTCATAGGATGCAGGAATACCAGAGTCCTTCCCCAGAGCAGCACCTTTCACAGCTTTCTGGAAGGAGATAAGTGAAAAGAGCAACGACTAGTTCAACAAAATTATATTTTATTACAAATTACATCTCTGACTCAAAAGCCATTGACCTATTCTTGTCAATTGTGCTGGGATTTGGCAGAGTTTACCCCCAAATCAGATATAGGATTGGGCATCACCCTACTGAGCCCAGATTTGACGTTTAGAAGTGACAAAAAGCTGCCCCTGCCAGCTCAGGAAAACATGGAGACGGGCAAGTAGAAAAGAGTTTTGGTCCATTTGCCTACTACTGAGAGGGCCCAGACCATCTGACAGGCTTACCTCCTAGCCCAGGGCACGGTCTCCTGATGAGGGGCAGAGTGAGAGGGACAAAGTATGTGTGGGAGGGGGTGGGGAGGGGAGAGAGAGACAGGCAGGAAGAGAGAGGAGACTAGAGGGAGGGGGGAGGGGGAAGGGAGGAGAAAAAGAGGAAAGGGAGAGGAAAGTAGAGGGGAGAAGATGGGAGGGGAGAGGGGAGACAGCAGTGTCCTTACCATTTTACAAGTGTAGAAGGAAGAGAATTAGGAAAATAAAAACAAATGGTCTTCTTGAAAGCTCCACCCACAGAAAACTCAGAGGAGTCCGTTAGCAAGGTTCCCATAGTTAGTCCTCTCTCCTTGGGTGAAGGGGGAGGGGCGCCAAACTGCTGGTTTGGAATCTGATTTGAGGGGAAGGATTGAGGGAATAAGCAGAAAAGCATGAGCAGCCCCAAGGCTAATATCCGTCTCATGGAGAAGTTCATGTTTTTGAGGTTTTTGATTGCCACAAAAGGCACGCTTTTGCCGTCTACCATGATTTCTTTAGATTCATGGGATTTAATCTTTAAGTGTTTTTTCCAGCGCTAGGGACCTAACCTCAAGGAGGTTACTCAGATTTCACTCATTCCCTCGACATTCATTGAGAACATGTAGTTTTTGAGAGCTATAAAGAGGAATTAAGTTGAATCCTGCCCTTGAAGGCACTTGTATTTTATACATTGTCTAAAATAACTGGAATATAAAGTGAAAAATACCTTAAAATATGTATTGCTCAAGGACACTGAGAGTTTGGAGAAAATAATTTTTTAGCAACAGTAGATTTCACTATGATTTTCATGAAGTAGTGTAATAAGTTTTGGTGTGACCTTTTAGAAATTCAAACAGAGCTCCTAGAATATTTCTTGTGAACGGAAAAAAAAAGCAGATAAGCAAATACGCACCTGCATGATTCAAATATTATGCATCTGCTCCAAAGCTCCACAACTAATTAGAAATTTTGTTTCATGACTGTAATTAGCCTTTAAAAAGATGGGCATCCATTAGCACAGCTTGGTAGTATAATGACAAGCAATTAGTTATAATTGTTCTATTCTAGAGAGAAATAATAATTGAAAGTAGATGACTTCTAGAGGATTAAAAAATAAGCTTGCTAACTTAATTCTAAAAATTTGGTACAGAAAATTCATTTTAGGAAGCTTCCTCTTCAGATGTATATAGAACTTGAAGAAAATAAGATTCTTTCCTGCTTTGACTCTTTCTAGTTAACTTTTATCTACTCTTTCTTCATCTTCCTCTTTCCACAAAGCCTACTTTAACCATTTCCTTTTCCACTGTAATATAAGAGAAAATATCAGGATACTTTCAAGAACCTGGGAGCTGAGAAAAATTCCCTAGAAGATGGAATTAATTATACTATTTGAGACATTTGAACAATGAGAAGTTACAGAAGGTAGATACTAGTTCAATATAAAGCAGGGCATCTTAAAGATTAGAATGAATCAAAAAGAATTTTTTCTAGATGGGGAACAGATGCCAGCTAGCTGGGGAGGAGACATGAGGGGTGGACGGTTTGAGCACAAAGGAAAAGGGCTCACGGACATGCGCACAGTGTGGTGATTGAGGGGGGAAGGGGCGTAAAGGAACTAAATGGTAACTGAAAAAATATACTAAAGATTATATATATACATTTTTCTCAAATGTTTAGAATTCCTGTTTGTTCAAATGTAAACTGCAAAGTCCTCTACGGGGTGTTGTAGAGTTGCTACGAATTGATTCATCAGGGGCTCATGAAGAGCTGGACTAGTTGGTATGTAACATTTCTTCATGCACTGAATGAGCTTCTCTCACTGGAATTATTTTCTAATAAAGGAGTTATTTGCATAGTGTCATCTGTCAGAAACTTGTCGTATTTACACAGCTTAATCCTTGCCACTGCTCTGAGCTGAGCCATTCAGATCATCGTGAACCTGTGCACGCGTGTTATTCAAAGGAAGAATGAGACTGGGACACAAAATTAGATGTGCGATGCTAGGAGGCACTCAGGCATCCCTTTTATACCTATTACCTCCAGTACACTGATGAAGAACTGAATATTTCTGAAGGATGGAGGTACCTAGGAGTTTTAGAATGGGAGCACAGTGTGGTTCTGTTGAGTTAATAGAATATAGCTATAAGTTAGCCCTCTTTGGCACCTACACACCAATAATTCTCACAAACATAGCTCTATTGCTAATAAAAATCCTTGCATATTCTCAATATAGTATGTCTGCCAATATGCTTAAATAGAATATAGCTAGAATATGCAAGGAAATATTACACAGCTCATGTGAGCAGCTTTCTCTGGAGTGATAGCATACCATTATTGGACATGTCACCCCTAATGACTACTAGCGTTGCTGCCACTGCAACGGGTAAACAGACTCACTTTTAGGTTCATTGGTAATCAGTTCATTAACCTCCCTTCAGTCAGTGCCAATCTGGCTTAGCTGGGCATCATCAATTTAAGTCAACCCCCTCTGACCACACTGCCCATAGAACCTGTGTCTCTGAAGATTAGAAGATCAGATTGCAGCTCAACACAGGCTACCTCTTGGAAACCATGTGACAAATGTCTAGAGATGCTTACTTATCAGTGAGGCCAGCCATTCTTCCTCATAGCAACCCAGCACCCAGTACCTCTTACCTTCCACGTGTGAAAACCATGATTTTCATTGCCAATCAGAATATGTTTGCTTGGAAGTAACAGACAAGTCAATTCAACCTAAAACAATTTGTTGGCTGTCATAATGCCCAAATTTTTCATGCCCTCATAACTTGTTTCTATTTCCAACACTGTTGCCTTAAAGTTTTTAATACATTTTGCTTAAATTATAGTTATATCCTACCTAATAAGTCTACCACTCAAGTAATAATATCCTATAATAAGCATTTATTCATTTACTCAACATTTTGTGTGCCTACTATGCTATTCGGTAGTAGTGGTGGTGGGGGTGTAGCATTGAACAGGTTAAATCGCAGCCCCTAAAGTTAGGGAGCTGTATTAGTTGAGAAAGACCAGTCTCTGCTATAGCATCAAATGGAATCGCAGAGGTTGACGCCATAGGTCTACTGTCTCTTGCTTCATACGTCTCTGTAGGAGGAATGTGGATCTGCTCATATCGTATTCACTGCAGGACCTAGTCTAATGGAACAGCCTCTATCTGGAAATTTGCCTGCTAGTGTGGCACAAACAAAGAGTGACAAAGCACAATCTGGTTCTCAAAAGTTCTGTCTACACGTTATCTGTATCATGCTCACTTATATTTCACTGGCCAAATCAAGTTCCTTGACACAGCTGACTTCAAGGAATAGGGGAATTATATACCTCTTCCAGGGAGGGCAATAGATACTGGTGAAGAGTAAACGAATCTGCCACATGACTGTAAAATTTAGAGCAGGGGTCAGTAAACAACACACTATCACAAGTTTTTATAAACAAACTTTTATTGGGACAGACCCGTACCCATTAATGTACCTATGGTGGCAACTTCTGTGCACTACAAGGCAGAGAAGAATAATTATGACAGGGACGATATGGCCCAAAAAGACTAAAATATTTTTTAGTTCTTTCCAGAAAATATTTTTCTACCCTGATTTAGAGAGGCAGAAAGATACATGCATTAACATTTAAAATGAAGTGTGTCCTATTTTCTTATTTATCTCATGATTGAAGCCTTTGGGTGAGGGAGCGGGCAAGGTATAATTTTTTTTTTAATCAACTGGGGGAATTATTAAGAAAACATGTCATAAAAATGTACTATGGACCTGCAGAGAAACAGATGATTGAAAATATGAGAGAAAATTTTTGAAGGAGATAATATTTGAAGTGAGCATCGAAAGAAATAACAATTTTCTTAGGAGTGCCTTCAAGGAAAAAATATTGCAGAACTAAGGGAAAACTTGAATAAGGAAAGTTTGGGGCATGCCCAGAAAATGATGAGTACTTGATTGTGATTAAACGCTAGTATTTGTGATGAATTATGCAGAGAAAGCAGTCTATGAAAACACACAAAAAATTTAAATTAGAACAATGTTATTAAAAGAAGCAGCGACGGTGTTGGAAGATGTTCAGGCTTTGACCCTCGGCTTTGCTGCGTAGTGATTGCGCGGCCGCCTTGCGCGACCTCCCGAGCCTCGGCGGGCCCCGCCTGTGCAATGAGAGCTGTCGGGACCTCATAGATTTTTGAAGATTTAAACAATGGATATACATCTGTCCTGTGCCTGATACATAGTGCAGGCTCGAAAGTTGTAGCTATTATTATTATTAATATTACTTATTTTTAAACCGCTGTCAACCCACTTGTTCGGCTTCCGCAGCCAGGCCCATTCCTAGCTGATCACACACTCCCTGGCCTCTGTGCCCCGCTCCACGTTCTGCCCACTCACTGGGGCCACCTGCTGCCGCCGACGGTGTCTGCCTCACACAACGTTTTCTCTAGAAAGTCCTCAAAGTGGCTTCACGTATTTTAAAATTAAATTGCGCGTGCTGTCTTCTCATTCATGCTTAAGATTTTTGAGGGCAGGGATAGTATCTTGATCTTGTGAGAATCTGTGTTATCAAACATTACGAGCAGCATTCACTCATGGCAGAATGATCCAGAAAAATATTTTTATTTCTTGCTGAGCTCCCTGGTTAATCCATGAACCATCTTGGGGAAACCTTTGTTCTGCAACAAAGTTGATCTATGTCAATAAATAAAAACACAAGGTCATAAATTGATTTAGTTGTTAACCTTTCTAAATTTTGAAGGCAATTAAACTGAATTGTGTCCTTTCTCATTAACATATAGAGAAAGCAGTTTTAAAATCACATTTATAAAATTCTCTAAACAACAACAAAAAAAAGCTTTACCATTATTGTTTGTTTTGTAAGAGTTTTTTCAGCAGGGGTGTCCAACCTTTTGGCATCTCTGGGCCACACTAGAAAAAGAGTTGTCTTGGGCCACACATTAAATACACTGTGACACACAATCACACAAAAAAAATCTCATAATGTTTTAGTACATTAAGATTTTGCACTGGGCCACATTCATAGCCATCCTGGGCTGTATGTACCCCTGGATGGATAGCACATGGCCCAGGACATTCCTAAATCTCTATTGTTTAAAAGTCACTAATGAACAAAAGAACATTTTTTTTTAAAGATTTTATTTATTTATTTTAGAGAGAGGGGAAGGGAGGGAGACAGAGAGGGAAAGAAACAGTAATGTATGGTTGCCTCTCACATGGCCCTCATGGGGACCTGGCCCGCAACCCAGGCATATGCCCTGACGGGGAATCGAACCGGGACCCTCTGGTTCCCAGCCCGCACTCAATCCACTGAGCTACACCAGCCAGGGCAACAAAAGAACATTTAAAATGAGAATCCAAAGTATGTGGCTTAAAATAACACAAGGCATTTCTGATTGTTTCTTTTTCTTTTGATGAGTTCAGATATTTAAAGCAGTACTTGCAAAACAAGGCTTATAGTCCTGGGAGCGGACCAGCTGAGTCCCTGGGGCATGAGGGAAGACTTGGAGCCCTTGTTCATGTTCAGTTTTCATCCCTTCATTTTATAGGTATCTACTATTCAATGTTTTAAAATATACATTATATATTTATTTAGTGTTTGATGTATATAATTTCTAAATGAAAATTAATTATATGTATATAATCAAAATTTTATTTACTGACAGGTTATAGAATTTTTTAAGAACTGGAAATCACTGGTTTAAAGGAAAATTATATATGAATATATATACAATATTTATAATAAACAGCCATATTTAGTTATGCATTTCTAGTGTCTATTAACTTTTAGAGACAATGCTGATTACTTTCTTTCTGTACAAATTTCATTAAGATACAATACATAATTTTGAAAAAATATTGGTTTCTGGTGGTGGAGAATCTTCTGGAAGCTTTGGGATTCCATCCAGCATTTTTAGGTCTGGCAAACAGGAGAACACTCTAAAGAAAAATTTAAAAAGGAGAAATGAGAAACTATTGAGCAGAAGCATTGCATTTCACTTACTCTCTTTATAAATAAGTGGTCTTCGCCTGCTGTTACGAGAAAGATGAGTGGCTATCACTGTATTCCCTAATCTTTGCAATGGGGTTAAAATAAAGTACTGTCCATGTCCATTGTGCCGGACACAGCGTGCCCTCTCCGGGAGCGACCAGACGGTGCAGCACTTTGTTAAGTATCGGCCAGAGAAGTGCGACTGCATGCAGTCTGTTTTTATAAGAGATTTGATTCCAGTCTTTACAGAGTCCTCCAAAGGGGAAAAAAATTAATGAGTGGATTTAGCCAACTAACCACAAGAGAAAGAATGAGGTCATGATATATGTGCATATTATCAAGTTAAAGTTTTTAAAAAGAAAAAGTAAAGCAAGCCCATGTTGTTCAATGATAGATAAGGAAGAATTCTGACTGAGAGGTATAAGAGAGGGGGTAGGAAATGATATGATTCTCAGTTATTTTCTCTTGACAGGGAATTTTGAAGCTCAAATCTCAGATTTAGACAGTCCTTCACGTCAACCCGGTTGAAGAGTAGTCATACACCCAGCAGTGTTTTAAAGCAGCATTGCCTTTCCAGTGGACAGCTTTTCTGGATTGGGGGAGCCTGGGAGGTCAGGCCAGAGGGCATGCATGGCCCTGGGATTTTCCCGACACAAAAGATACTGAAACCTCTTAGCAGACATGCCAAGAGGTGCTGGCCTCCTTGACTACTCCCATTGGCTGCATGATTCCCTTAGCACGAACTGCTTTCTGCATATTAAATCATTTCATCTTCACAACAGCTCTGTCAGCTTGGTTTTTGTCATTCATTTTAAGTAACTGATCCCAGATTATTAGGCCTATAGATGACAGAGCAAAGGATAAAATCTAAGTCTTCCAGCTCCAATGTTTAGACTTAGCTAGCAGGAAATTCTAGTCATGATTTCTTTTTAAAAAGTCAGACTATGTTGAACTAATATCACATTGACTTCTGAAAAAGGGCAGAAGAGTTTGTGGGTATTCTCGGAAGTGGGGATGCCCTCTGCCTACTGGGACTTACATTATTAGCTCTATCATTAAATCCTTTCACTTTTGAACTGTGCTATCTTCTTATTGGAGGAGCTGAAACAAAGGAGGAAGGGAAATACAGTCACAGTTTCAGGTGAAAGTGATCAAGAAAACTCATAGTTAAATAGTGCTGATCATAATGTTAAAGGTCATTGAAAGTCTGGCTCAGCTCCTTGGTACCCAATGACAAAGTGAATGCTGTTACAACGCTTGAAGTGTGGCTTTTGGCTAGACAACTCAACCCCAATTTGGATAAACTTAGGACTTCAGCTTAGTTCCTCAGCAGGAGTGGATACTTACATCCTTCCTTCAATCTTTAAAATGGCCACATCTTTCTGTTTAAAGTAATCCTGTGCTACCTAAGTCAATATACCCTTGCTTTTTATAGCTTGAATGCCAGTATATATCTACTTTGGACTCAATCCAATAGACTCAATACTAGAAAAGTAAGAACCTCATTATATCCTTCATTCCCACATAACTCTGTACCACATCATGAATTTTGAAGACAGATTTACAGTGAGACCTCAGGGCATATCAGATTCCAGACAATTAATCTTAATACTATTGTTACAAGGCATTCTTTGAAGGGATACGAGTGACGGAGTTGGGGCTAAAACGTTTTATAAAATCTCACATATAAATTAACACAAATGACATATAATAGTAATAAATTATTTTATGACTGAAAATGTGATTTTTTATGAATAATGTTAAAATGTCCAGCTAAACCTCCACTGACAGTGGAAAATATGATTTTGAACTTCAAAACATTATTATAGTTAAATATTAAAGCAAATGTGCTGCTAGTTTTCACTTATGTGAAAGCGCTTTGAGAATTCATTAACACACAACATGAAATTTTGCTCTCAGACGACAGTCATAAGGGAGACAACTGCAGGAATGGAATTTATGTAGTAACAACAGAGATTAGAATCTTTATGTTGACAATTTTTCACTGTATATCAGGAGCTGAAGAGTCTAATATTATACAGGCCTCTGGGTTACAGTCGCTGCCATGGGGAAATGGCAGTGTGAGAAAGAAAGGTAATGAGAGAGTGTCTTCTATTGAAATTGGATGTAGATAAAAGACTATAATCACGAGACAGGAGTGTAACCTGGAGACAATATAAAACTTTGTATAACAAGTTCAGAGTGAGAGATGAGATGATTTGTGGTCATATGGGGACAGATACAGGTTCGAGAACTCAGTTGCTTGTTTATATCCTTATAATGCCTATAAGTACATTAATACTGGTGCTGGAAATTAGCTGGCAATAAATAGGTAGTCATTTTACTTGGTGCACACTCCAAGTTTGTTTAGATTCCATTATTATTATTAGGAATGTTCTGAATAGTGACAAAGGAATAAAAATGGCTTATTCTTGGCATGTTTTCAAGCTCTTTCAACTGCTAGAGTAGATTGCATCAATTACTTCTTTGTATTCATTTAATGGTGCCCTGTAGCCCAAAGGAGTGAAAATAAAACCAGAGAATAAACAGTTTATGAGATTGTCACATGAACCTTGATAGGAATTTATATTTAGAATTTTTTAAAAGACATAATATCTATGAAACATTATGAAAGAAAACACAGAAGATTTAAGCATCTAAAATAAAACATCTTTCTATGTGTAAAGTCACACTACAAAAGGAGCCTAAAATTTGTACAGCAATTGCAAATTAACAAAAAGTTAGTAAAGTTTTTTTTAAGACCAAAAAAAAAAAAAAAAAGAGCGATCAGTTCAATGTTCCTTAGGTGCGCTTAGAAGCATTAAACGTCCAGTCTATACTAGATATTCAGTGAAGTACAAAAAGGTGACTGAAGGCACTTGCGGGCTTACCGTTTCCGGTAATTTTGGTAAAATTCACAAGGGTTCCTCTTGAGCACAAGGGATTCTAGTGGAGTGTGACGCAAACAGGAGAGCCCGGTGAGAGTATCAATGTGGTTCTCAGCCAAGGATAAATGCTGTATCTGCGGTATCTTTGGCAATTGTTTGAAAGATGTGAGATGGTTTTTATTCAGGTTTAAAACTCTGCAGCTGAATACAAAATATGAACATGTCATCATTCCTCCCCTAATGAGGACAATGAACTCCCCAATCTTGCAGAGGGCTAGGATGTATGCCACACCTAGACTGTACCTCCTCAAAGGAGAGACAGTGATATTTTCTACGAGAGACATTTGTAAGAGAAGAGAAATATGTGCATTAAAATACTAGGAGAAAATAAGCAGGACATATGAGAGTGTAAGCTTGCTGAACGTAGGAATCTGTTGTCTTTTCTGGCCCGTCGCGGATCCCCAATAGGCTCTGAACGGCTGCATATAATCTCGGCCCTGAAACATTCTCACAGAGAAACGTAAAAACTTGTGAAGAGCACTGCCCCTAAATTGTGAGATTATAGTTACTTTTTTCTTTCTACTTTGCTGCACTTAAATTCTATGTTGAGAAAAATAACATTTTAGATCAGAAAAAACAGCCTTTTAATGTAAAAGAAAACTAAAAGGTCTTCTTAGGACAAGAAATGTATGGTTGCTCAATTCTTTCGTCTCCTAATTTTTCCCTAGGACCTCTGTCTGCTGCTACCAAGGCTGACTCCAGCCACCCATGCTGCCCAGTGAAGCAGATGGCAGCTCGCCACTGGAAGGGTTCTCAGCAGTGCAGAGCAAAGAGGCGGACTATCTTGGGATTCTTGGAGTACTAAGAAGTCCAAATAATTCAAAACTTTTTATGTTTGTTTCTGTCACTGTTCTTATTGCCAGCACCACCCCTCCATTAAAATGTGACCCGAGCTAAGATTTCTGTCAACTACCTGTAGATTTTCCCCCACAGGTACTCAACACAAGGGGGGAAACCCCCTCCAAAAAGAATTTATTTATTAAAATTGTGTATCTATCCTCACATATTCAAACTTCAGTCACCTTTAAAATATTCTCCATTTGAATTGCTCAGACAGTTATTGAAGCTTTTTTCCACCGCTGAAGACAGTTTTTGAATCTGCCAATTTTGATGCCTTTTAGTGCTTTTACTGTTTTTTGTTTCATCTCTTCCACATCAGCAAAACGTTTCCCTTCGAGGACTGTTTTCATCCCAGGAAACAAAAAGAAAGTCACTTGGGGCAAGACTAGGTGAATAGGGAGGGTGAGGCACGGAGGTCATGCCACTTTTGTTCAAAAACTGCTGAACACTCAGTGCAGTGTGGGCAGTGTACTCGTAAATCACCCCTCAGAAATGGGCAAAGGCACTGAAAGTCTCCTTAAAAAAGACCCACTGAAGCTGAACGCAGCCTCTCACAACAGTGCCAGCTGGTACACTGATTCACATGACTTCCTAGAACACTGTCCAAGTTGGGGAAGCCTGTTGTAGAAGGGGCCTGCCTTCTAGAAGATAATTTCATTTTGGGGGGTATCCCCCCTAGTAAATAATGACTAACTAAAAACTGCTATCTTACAATAGTGTATATGTAAAGTAATTGCATTTCTAGTCTACAATGGAAAAGACAGCAGCTTTTAAAGCAGATGTGATTCTATCATTACAAGTTACTCCCTTATTGATAACAATACTCATTTGGAAAATAATAGATTTTTTCTCTCTGAAGTGTGACATTTTGGTACATGTATTTGCCTTTTTGCCTTGCCCAGGTAACATTTGGCACTATGAGCTCTAAGACCTGATCACGTGAAGTGAACCACAATGTGGACAGACAGTGGTCACGACCACATGTCCACAAACAGCAAAGATTTGATTTCATCTTAGTAACTGGACATTCTAGGAAACAGATACCTTGGCAATCTTATGGCACTTAAATCCACCAGTGAGTTATCCACTAACCAGAGGGTTTCAACTCGAATTAGTCTTCTAAGAATCCTGTTAAAATTTGTCACTTGATAAGGGTCCCCCAAATCTTGAAATGAAATGTTCAAGTTCTGAAGAGAAAAACAAAAAGAAAAAGCAAGTTGCTTGTCAACTTTTAAAAGGAGTTATTAACTAAGAGTATATTGGACATGTTATTTAAACAAGTCGCTGTCACCTTTTCGTGTCCTCTCACATATGCACACGTCCAAACACTCACAGTGATGTTGCAGAAGCTCTCGGGGTAGTGAAGGTGAATATCCTCAGTGAACATTGATTAAAATGACCTTCAAGGTGGAGGGTGAGGCAGTGGGGCAGGGTCCTCAGACAGATTCTGAAATTCTCCAGCAGTGAAGGGGATAAAGCTTTATTTGGGAATTACTAATTTAAATGATTAAATGATTAAAAATCACATTTATAAAAATTTTGGAGTAAGATATCATCATTCAAAAGATGAAAACTATGATTTTGTTTCAAGCAACTAGAGATAATGTACCTAAAAAGTACTTGGCATATTTCAAAGATAGTTGATATTTTATTTTTATTTTTAACATCAGTCAACTTTGATGTAAAGGAAATTAAAACTCTTCTCAGTAGTAGCATTGTTCTTGAAAACTCTATTACTAAAAGTCACCTTAACTTTTTTATTTCCACAATCTTACCGTCAATTTCTGTCAATAAAAATTATTGAATAAAATGATAATCCCCTTTTTAAAAATTTGAAGCAAAAAAATTTACTATTTTTCAGGAAATATAGATATCTCTATGTTTCAAAAGACCACAAAGGGCCCAGATGGGCATGTCTCCGTTGGTTGAGTGTCATTCTGCAGAGCAAAAGGTTGCTGGTTCAATTCCTGGTCAGGGCAGGTTGTGGGTTTGGCGCCCCCCGCCCCCCGGCCTGAAGAGAGGCCTAAAATATTTATCCAGGTACTTGCTCTTTAACAAGTGTCATGATTTAATCAATGAAGAAAATAGGTTCTTTTTTCCTGCTTCTTTTTAGCTCTCACCTTGCAGTCCTCCCAGTTTTCTTGCAGCCAAGTTTCCCATCTGCTTTTTTCACAGACTCCTTTCCGTGGAGGCGAGGCCCCCTCATGTGGTGGGAAGGGGAGCTCTCCTGCAGGGGGTCCTAGGCAGAAGTCACAAGGAAAGGTCCCGCAAGGAGGTTTAGGGTGACAGGACTGACATCTTCACTTGGTATTTGACCTGTTGTTTCACACTGCCACTCAATATTTGGATTGAGGAATCAAGATTTGACCCATATAATGCCCAAATAGTGCCGGCAGAAACAAAAGGAGTTAACCTTTAACCTACATGAATTATTTCTAGCCCAGGCAAAAGAGAAAATCACCAGTGTAGTGACTTTCATACTTGTGTAATTTTGTATTTGGGAATGTGAAGTCACTCCTGACTTCTCTTCTCTTTTGTACCTTTTGTTTTGTTGCCTATCGAAGAAAGATGGAACGTCCTAGCTTGTCAAGCCAGGTTTCCCACAGCCTCACCAATGTCCGTTGCCAAACTCATTTCCCACTATTTGCCAAGCTTACCGTCCTCCAAATTAGGTTTGCCCCAAACTTCCAGGGATAGGGAAAGGGTACCCTGTTTCCAGTATGGAGTTGGGTCCTAGGGAAGTGTTGACTTCAGGTGCCTAATTTTAATTTCCTGAGCTTCTGCTGTCCACATGTGCTGAAATACAAGGAAGATGGGAACCAAGGGCCTGACATGAGTTGAATTAGATGAGAAAAATTTTGTTTCATTTTCACAATGCTATATAAAAATAGATTTCTAATATTTTTCTAATACCAAAATACTATTCTAAACCAATATATGCTTTCTCATTGCCATAAACCCCTTTTGTCTGAGGTAGCTTGAGTGCTACCCTAGACAAACTCACTCTGTTATCAGGCCAGTTAGACTTCTGACAGCAATCAATCCTACACAAAATGATTTCCATTTCCTCCCGACTCTGACAGACTGTATTTCTTTGAGTCATACCTGGTACCCTTGGTGCATACTCCTAATATCCTATTTTCCTAGAATGCATGATCCCCCTCATTGCAAAGGTGGAAAAAAAAAAAAAAAAACCAGAAAGAGGATACCAAAGGCATTAGGAACAAAATTTGTTTTTCTGGCAGGTTTGTCTGGACTCAGATGGGAGATAGAGTCCATTCGTGAAAAGATTTACGTAAGGCAATGAGAGAAAGACTCCAATATTCCATTATTTTGACAGAAACTTCAGTTCTTTCATCAGGCACAGGTGGAAGCCAACGTGTTACCTGCCTTTTCAGGCATTTGTCTCGTAATGAACTATACTATTTGCCATCTGGGAAATAACTTAATCCCGAAAGTAGCAGTATCTCAACCAATTTACAAATAAAATGTTCTTGTGTTAGGAAACGATGTTCTTCATTTATTAGGATGACTAGAATTAAAATTCACAGAACTAGAAAAACTGGAACAATCACCTAATTGACTTGGGGGATCTTTGGCTCCATTGCCTTTAATACCCACCCCCAAATTTGGTAACTTTGTTTGTGCAATAGATACATACTCCAGAGTTTATTTAACTCTGCCCTGTACTGTTTGCTTGACTTCTATTGATCTTCTGCTCTTTCAATTATTTTTTAAAGCAGTTTTCAAAGGTTCCTTTGAAGTGGGAGGCCAAAGGTCATCTCCACTGTAAGGAGTTGCATTAAACTGGATTTTTTCCCCTTCAGACTTAGTTAGTAATTGAAGGTATTTCTTAGCAATCGAGAATGACAGTCTGGAGTATCTGACAGCCCAAGGGTGTAGGCTTCTCCCTGCTCCTCCTGCGATTGTTCTTGGTCTCCTCACTGGATTTGTCATGTGGAACGTCAGTGACTGAATCAACTTCCTGAGGCCTTTTCAAACAGAAAGCATTTATTCTTTAAAAGAATTCTGCCAACAGTTTGTTCTTTTGCTTGAGTTAATTGGGGGGACTTAAGTCAGTCTTGATCTTCGAATGAATGGCAATGGAAGTCTTGGGAAATTGCTGTTTATCACACACCAGATAACCTTTCTTTTCTTAGGAACTCTTCCTGGATTTACAACTGGGCCAGTTGATCCCCAGCTGAAGTAGTTTTGATGGGTCTTTCAGGATCTAAGCCAAGAGGAGGGTGATTCTTATCAAGATGCTTTTGAAAAGCACTTGTTCTCCATCAAACACATCCACGCACACACAAACACCCTTAAAATTATGAACAAGAGACAACTATTTTCTCCATGGTTGGAGATGATGGAATTTTCCAATGTTTTGCATCCCCTAGATCATGCTCCATTCCTTTTACGACTACTCACTCCGCCAGAGATTGGGTGTTATTAACGATCTATGGCAGGAGAATGTGCCTTATCTCTGAACAGCAATGATGTCCTCTGCATGAATGACCACTGGGGTCATTATGTGGGATTGGTTTTGCTGAGAGCTGACCTCTGTACATGACCTGGCTGCTTAAATCAGGAAAGGAGGGAGGCCATTGGACTCTCTTTACATAGGCTCATTTTCAGCTTACTCCTACATTTATTCTCTGGTCATCTCCTGCAATTTCTTTAATTCTGCAATCCTCTCTAAACCTCACTTTCCACCTATGCTCAGATTACAATTTCTTTTCTCTTCATTGCGGCAGCCGCAATCATCAGCTACCTCCCTCACACACACATAAATGCCAGGATCCTAACTTTTACCAACCTTTTGACTTTCTATTCAAATTTCTTCCTTTCCTCCCTTCCTCCCAATCTCCTAAACCAGTGTTACTCGTTGTATAGAAATAAGATAACCTGCAACATAATTTCCTGTGATAATTTTTACAAATGCAGACACTGGGGCCCCACTCTATGCTAACTACATCAGATTTGGGAGGAACATGGCCCAGGAATCTGCATTTTCACAGAGCAGTCTAACTAAAGTTTCAGAACCAACTGAACTCAACCCACTTTAGTTCCTGAGGTAGCCCTGTTTTCCCTTTGCTGATTAATTCCTCACACATGCGACTCACGGCCTCCCTTCCTCTGGTCTTTCCTTAGACTTACCCACATTTTCTTGCTTTTTGAGAAAATATTCTCTCTAAGGTCTCCAAAGGAAAAACCTAAATTTCCTCTAGTTTTACTGTCTATTAATCTTTTTAAAAATATTAGGAGTCGGTACTTAACTGCAAATAAAGCTTACAGAGTTAAAACAAAAGAACATATTTTACTCAAAGTTTCAGAAAATGATGCTATTTTAGTCTCCCTTTGTCAACTGAGTTTGACCAAGAGACAAAAGATACTTTGTGTGTGAATGGAGGGGGGAAATAAGCAGGTAAATATATTTATAGCAACTTTTTCTAAACCAGTATAATAATTGGACAATATAATTGCACAATATAATTGTCAGTCTGAAAATACAGATGGAAGACAGCCAAGATATTGGGTGTTTTATAGAAACTAAAGACTCACCGAAGCAAGAATTATGTCTAATATTATTTCATCAGCTTATGGAAGGTGCAAAAGAGACACAAGAAATGCACGGTCTCTGTTCCTACAAAATTTATCATCTGCTGAAAGCTACTTATGGAATAAAACTATAATCTACTAATCCTAATCAAGTTATGCAGGTCAGGGGCTGCAGACCATGGTCCTTCACACTGTCCCACTAACTCACGTGTAACATCTGAAGATGAAGAAGGAACATTTAAATATTGGTCATTTTACCAAATATAAAACGTTTAGTGAAAACATAAAATGAGGTGACTTGGTTTATTGACTCTCTTTTGAGGCTTTAAAAAAAAAGTATAGAATTAAAACAGGTTAAAGTCATCCACTGAAGTAATAGTGTTGCCCATGCTCATGAAATATAGTAAATAAACTAAACTGCAAAAAGATTATTGGTCAAAAAAGTTTAATATACAGGTGATGAAAATATATACAACCTTTATAAACATGTTTCGGTTTATAATGCTCACAATATTAAGATAAGTGAAAATACTTATTCACTTATTCAAAATTGTTTATACAATTTTGTTAAGTATATATGCATATGTTTATGATTTTCAAAGAAAGCATAATTGGAAATAAAAGTCACAATGAGTATTTCTGGATAGTTGAATTGCAGGTTCTTCTTTATCTATTTTCCAATATTTAATACTGAACATCTATTACTTTTATAATCAGATACAGGGTCTGGCAGAAGTAAGGCCTGCTTGAGTGTGGTTGGTAAGGTAATAAGATGGGTATAATAACTTATAGTTTTAATTTTAACATTTCACCTAAAATGCCACATACTGTGCTTGAGTGTGATATTGTTATGTTACAGAATTACATGCTTATGATTTTGTAATAAAAATTTTATAATAAAAAAGAAGCACTATTTGTGCTGGGCCCTGTATTACAATATGCTTTTAAAGGAGGCTTCACTAAATTAACAATTCCATGATCTTGAAAAAAATTCTTTCTATTTGTAAGAAATATCTTTTCTTTCAAGTACTGTATTTCAATCCACAAAACCATCTACTCAGGACATGTACACAGAGAATAGACACATCGGTTCTTTTACCTTTTCTTACTCTTGGGCAACGCAGTTGACTTCCTTGAACGTCGTGGTGTTCTAGCTCATGCCAAGTGAGGTACTTAACAGAATCTGACCGAAGCTTTAAAATAAGAGGGAAGAAATATATCGTCTGGCAATACACAATTCATTTCCTTTTATGTATAAAAGTGATGCAAATCCACGCCAAACGTTCAGCCAAATGGACCTTCGAGTACCTAATGATGTGCTCATAGAAGACACCTTAGTCTAATCTAAACCATGTGTTCTTACTCATCCTTGCCTCTCCCACACCTGCAATTGATTTATGTTTGATGGTGAAGGGTAGCAGAAATAAGTATATGCGCCCTTTCATGAGCCCACTTCACACCACCTCTCATAAACTGTCCTTTAATATTTACTGAACATTTCATGAAGAATCTCATTCCATTTTGAATAGTTGAAACAGTTAAGGGCTCTTCATGCTATGGACCCCAAAGAATCCTTTCCGATGAAACTACTGTTGGAGGGTGCGATAACCATGGTCCTCTTCTTCCTAAGTCATTCAATTATCACCCACAGACCACGGTTTGCACACGATTCAATATCTAGGAAGAACGTGTAGTTCTCCTTGGGAAGAGTTCCAATTTATTGACATTGCTCTTAAAATGTGTAGCCAATACTGAATAACTTACTTCATGCCTGGTCATTTTTCCTGTTCTAGACAGTATAATAGTGGCCAAAATATGTGCCAAGAT
Source organism: Micronycteris hirsuta (assembly GCA_004026765.1). Taxonomy (NCBI): domain Eukaryota; kingdom Metazoa; phylum Chordata; class Mammalia; order Chiroptera; family Phyllostomidae; genus Micronycteris; species Micronycteris hirsuta. The sequence continues at coordinate 41,787 of PVJI01002341.1, forward strand.
CACATTTAGGGCAATTTTATGTTGTTTACAGCTATCGGGGCTGTAGTCGATCACAAGTCCCATCGTCTTCTACAGTTTATGGTGATTTCAAGGTAACACAAACAGAAAAGATATATGACTAGGAAAAGACAATTATGTTACATACACACATCGTGGATTCATTCTTCTGTTAGCCAGTGTTATACACATATATATACAAACAAATCCAGAATATTCAATTTAAAGGAATGTCATGGAAGTATTTGGAACAACTGCATCTGACTTACAGAGCAGTGTTTCACAGAGCTTATGCTTCGCTTGAGCTGTAAATTTATTTGACTAATGCCAACATAAAAAAAAAAAAAACCAACATTTCCACTATTAAGTAAGCTTCTGAGGCTCCAGATTAAATGGAGTTAAGCATTTCTCTTTATTGCCAGACTTCTTGGAGCCTTTAGCATTCTAACACATATTGTGAGTCGGTACTACAAAGTGTCCCCCTGAACTTTTAAGACAGAGAACTTTTTATTCTTGGAGCAGGATGTGGGACTGTGTATCTTGTAAAGCAGAATTTGGAAAAAGCTGTCTCAAATGAACTGAGAAGAGGTGGCTTTTTAATATTCATCTATAATCATTTAGCTTTGATCTTTTTTCTTAATTATTTATTCAGTGAATGACCTTGATCAACCCAGTACCTAATAAAATATCTTCATTTAAAAAATAGAGCTAATAATAAAATCTTTCTACCTTAATAACAGTAACACTGAAATATTAATGTTTGAGCAATTCTTTGAGGTACCTTGAAGAGTTGCTGACATGCTTTCAAGGAATTCACTCATTTTTTAGAGCTATTATAAAAACAAGCTGAGACACACAAATTCATTTATGCATTTTAGATTATTGAGGAATGTAGTCCCTGGCTTACTTTTCGTTGCTGAGTTCACATGTTTATGTGAACTTCTTTCTCAACCTGTAGTATGATTTTGGAGTGTTTTTTTCTTGCTTCTATTATAGAATAAACATTTCTGTAAAGTTAAATTTTCACACAGCATTTCCTCTTTGTGGTATTTCTTGAGGTTCTTGCTGAGAAAAAAATAATCTAAGCTAAAGCTGTATTAGAGAAGACGGTTTCCATTTTTCAACTGGTATCTAATTTTGTGCAAAACCCCCCACCTGTTCGGTTGTTTTTTAAGGAGTTAGTGGGTGATTTGGGGATCGCTGACATTGTGGGAACACGAGCCCCTGCTTTTCTTTATTTATGTCAGGGTAAAGTTGTCAATGTTTTGCAGTTTTGTGAATATTGTTTCTTCTTAAAGGATAGTGAATATTTGTGCCTTACCCTGTTCTTTTCTGTTTTTAATTCTTATAAACCCATTGACTAATTCATTGGTTCAATACATATTTTCAAAGTGAGTATGCTTCATTTCATTCGTTTATTCAAAAATTACAGTAAAAATTAATTTTAGAAAGCCCAAAATATATATTGTATATTTGATTTGTGCTTTAAAAACTCATTTTCTGTATTTTTGGGAGGCAGACATAAATAATCCCCCTTGATCCAGTGGGATAGGTGGAACAATTATGCATGAAGGAAGGGAGGAAAAGCACGTGTGATTCCACATAAGTGGGTAAGATAAAGTCTTGGAAATGGTCAGTTTAGGAGGGGAAATCTTGTGTTAACAAAAGAAATTCCAGAGATAAAGGACATAAATCTTAGACCAGAGGCAATATTTGAACTCAGTGGGAGAAAGGAAGGATGCCATTTTTGTGGTCATTATCTTTTCTACTCATCTCCTCTTGTGGTCCCTCCACCCCAGCTTCCTTCCCTTTCCTCTCCAAGTTGGGACTATCAACCATTCATTCCCCGCCCCGCTGCAGTTAGAAGAGTGGATTTAATAAGTTTACACTTATTAAAAAGTGTTAAATATAAGATAAAGTTCATTTTATAAACTAATCCATTAGGTAAAGGGCTAATTAGAAATATTTACCCGGGACGATATTCCAGAATCCGAAAGTGAATGAAATGTTCTGATCCTCGACAGAGCCGACCAACGGAGTGACTCACTCCGATCCGAGCAGCGTGACAAGGTGGGTGGATGAGTCTCCTGACTGTCCGTGTTTCGACTTGAAGAGCTGTGTGCAAGAAAATGCTTAAAATGTTTGTATATCTCTTTTTTTAAAGATTTTATTTATCTATTTTTAGAGAGAGGGGAAAGGAGGGAGAGAGAGGGGGACTGATGTTCTTTAAATGTAAGCACTTTTGTATTAAAAACAGTAACAATAAATTGTAAGCACCAATTTTTCCATTTAGAGGAGAAATAAATGATATCTTAGGAATATACCTAGATCACCAAAACTTACAGATCTTATCATTGTTTTAAACACCTTTTTATGGCTAACAGTCACGATAAATTTTTCACAAAGGTAAGGATGTCTACACCGACAGTATATCTTAGAAAAGCATACCTACTGCTACACACAAATACTCTTGTTCTTAAGTGAGGAACAAGGAGATCCAGCCCTCCCATAGGAGCATCACTCCTAGCGGAGCTGCAGGGCGAACCGCTGAGCAAACGAGCATCTGAAACTCCCTAATTGGTTTCCCCGTTAATCTGGGCCTTAAATTTTCCCTGAAAAATTTCCCAAACATCTTATATTTTCTCAAATTGATGGCAAACAAATTAAAAAGTCAGGTTCTTTAATCAATATTACTCACTTTGAAATACTACTCAACCATTTCACTAACAACAACCCAGTGCCCTCTGTATTCCTATTGTTGTACCACTGACATAGCAAGTGCCTTTTCTGGTCTCCTGTGCAAACTCTCCAGGCAAGTATTCATTGTTATGCTTACATGTTTCCTTTTCTCTTTAGCAATGATAATAAATTCTCTTTCTGTAATTGGTTCTTTACACTATTTCAAGCCAATTTTAAGATAATATCTTAATATACCTTTTTATGTTAAGTAAAACTAGAAATCATAACTTTATTTCTAGCCTGTTTTACTCTAAATCGATCATTTTTAGGCTCCAAAAATCTTAAGAGACAGCATTCTACATTTTATGGCACAGTTATTATGCCCCTTAGAAATTTTGCTTACAAGAAACTACATATCTTTTATATGTTGAGGTTGCCTTCATGAACTGCAGTATAAAAACGTCTTTCCTTTTTCATTTATTAATTGAGCTGGTAGAGTAGATGAGGATAGCCATTACATCATATTCTAAAAGTAGCATTCCTGTGTCATTGAATAAAAGCTATGCCCTATTATCAAGGAGAAAACTATCCCTCTATCTACCATTAAATAAAAAATAGTTTGTTTTCTTGTGAAAAAGTCAGAAAATATATGCTTCTCATATTTTTCCTACTTGAGCAATTCTTTAATAGTTTAGATATTGTTTCTTAAAATTACCAAAGAGTATCTTGCCATAGAAACAAATGAACAAACATTAAAAGAACAATATTAAATTGTGCATAATATATTATTCTTGAAGCAGGTAAACCCTGCCATCAACAACAGAAGTTTTGGGCAATAATCAGGGAGAAAAAGATGGGGTGAAATAAAAGAGTATATCAGGGGATGAACAGAGAATGAGAGTTTAACTGACTTTTTTGGTTCATTTGTCTTTATTAAAATATACTAGCCATTTTATACCAAAAAAATCGGAAAAATGAGGATAATAAACTCTGCTGGATTTTTCCTCAGTGGCTGGTGTCTGGTGACTCTGAACTCCAGCGATGGTTCCACAGTGAGAGGTTGAGTTAATAGAAACAACTGGCAGTCCCATCTCTCCTGTTTCTTAATCGGCCGTGTCAGAGATGATCTTAGTTTGTCTGTGTGACCTCCTCAAAGCAGAGCAGATGGGAAATAATAAGTTCACATAATTAAAATATTTGGTAAAAAAGATCTGGTTGATTGGGTTTTTACCATTTCTTTGTGTAATGCTATTAGAGTAAACACAACAATTTCAAGGTAAAATTAAGTTTAAAAGTAACTGAAAATTACCTACAAAGCAGTTCCCATTAGATTATCAGGTGATTTCTCAAAACCAACCTTGCAGGCAAGAAGGGGCTGGAAAGAACTATTTGAAATCATGAAAGGCAAGGACCTACATCCAAGATTAATCTATCCAGCAAAGCTTTCATTTAGAATGGAAGAGCAGATAAAGTGCTTCCCAGATAAGGTCAAGTTAAAGGAGTTCATCATCACCAAGCCCTTATTATATGAAATGTTAAAGGGACTTATCTAAGAAAAAGAAGATACAAAATATGAACAGTAAAATGACAACAAACTCACAACTATCAACAAATGAATGTAAAACAAAAGAAAAACAATGAAAACAAAAACTAAGCAAACAACCAGAACAGGAACAGAATCAGAGAAATGGACATCACACAGAGAAAGTTCAGTGGGGAGGGGGAAGGGAGGAATAGGTAGGAAAGGTACAGGGAAGAAGAAGCCTAATTGGTAGGCATAAAAAAGATGGGGAGAAATAAAAAATGGTACAGGAAACAGAGGACTCAAAGAACTTACATGTATAACCCATGGGACATAAACTAAGGGGGTGGGAATGCAGGAGGGTTGGGGAGGCAGGGTGGAGGGTGGATAAAGGGGAAAAATTGGGAAAACTGTAATAGCATAATCAATAAAAAATACTTAAAAATAACTGAAAATTATCTTATCATCTTAGTTTACATTAGATCATTTTGGAGTTTAAACTAGAACTCTTTGAGCCATTATTCTGATTACTACTAGACATTATTAATAATAGAAAGTAATAAAAAGTCTGGTAACACAATAGGCAACATCACCACCAACTCTGGCTCGCGCGCTCTCTCTCTCTCTCCCCCTCTCTCTTTTTAAGAATGATTTAAGACTGGTCAAGCCTTTCAGCTAAAGACAAATGACTGGAGAAGATTCTAATCAGATGACTAGTCAGATTGTCTTCCAGTGTGAAATCTCTTTGTAGGCCCCAAGTCTGAATTTTTTCTGCTCACTTTTTTATTACTCCTCAGCACCACACCAGAGTGCAGCGGTGAGGGGTCGTGTGCTGGGATTTTGTGGTAAAAACTTTGGGGCAAGCTCAAAATTGTCTTTGTTCTATTACTTCTATCGGAAACTCCATATAAAATTTTTCTTCTGCCTGCCTTTTTGGGAGAGAAATCTCAGCAATTTAAGATAATTTCTGATCTTCCAGTTTAAAACAGAAAAGCAAAAATTGAGCACACTTCAGGCTGTATATCTAACCCAAACCCCTACTCCATCTACAACTGCATTAAAGGTGTATATCAAGGAAGTCCAAGGCGCAAGATCTGTGAGTCCTTGGAATCCAAGGAATAGCTACTGCTGTGATCTGGGGCAAGACATGGAGTAGTTTATTATCTTTAATATTCGGATGGTGATGTGGGCTCTGCTGAGTGACAGGCTTTTTTGGTTTTGTTTCTGTTCTGTAACATTGCGATGATGAAGCTCGCACTGCGATCATGTCACCGTTGGCACCGACTGGGCGCTTGCTCTGTGCTGGGCACTGTGCTCAGAGCTTCACTCATCTGATCCTTGGATTCACCTAATGAAGTGGGTAATGTAATTGTTTCTGATTTTACAGATGAGGAAACTGAGGCACAGAGAGGTGGCACAACCTGCCCAAGTCATGCTAGTAAATCACCAAGTGTTTTTTCGCCACTGGGATTCAAATACGATTCAGATAAGCTATTGTGACTCTTTAACTAACTATACAGCTGTATCATTATTAGGGTGGAGTTATTAAGGAAAATCACTACTATTGAGTTTTCTAATTCTGGATGCTCCACTTAAGTATAAATAATTCCACTAGTTAATAGAACACATAAATCTGAGCAGTTATTATTTGCCGAAAACAAAAAAGCCTTCAGTAGAACCTATGAGAACACTATTTTCGATAACAAGCTGTTTTTAAAACCCTCTCTTCCTTTCCCTCCCCTAAAGAAAATAAAACCAGACACATGCAGTGTAGTTGGTATATTGGTTTCTCATTTTTAATCTTTCTGCTTGCAGTGAACCGTTATCATAAATTACAAATCTAAACCCTTATGAAAGAGGAATTAATATTATTAATGCTCTAATATAAAGCTGCCACAGAGAAGATGCCACGGCTAAAATCATATAGCATTCATCAGCAATGATTTATAGTGTCTTTAAAATAGGTAACATTATCTGAATTGGCTATCTATACTTGGTTTTAAAAAATGTAGAATGGCCAGCAAGAAGGAGTCAGGTGAGCTAAGACTGTTGGATGAAAACAACAATAATATAACACCAGCTCGTGAGCACCTCCCATCAGAGGGTTGTGATGTCCTTTACAATCCCAAATTTATAAGCCTCATAAATTGCCGGCTGTAATGGGTGCTATCTGTTTAATTAAAATGTCAAGTTGGCATTATGTAACTTTGTCAGACGGCTGGGGAAGTGGCAGATGGCCTAGTTTCTGAGGGGAAGCCGAGCTCTTGAGTTGGAAGAGGCTGCACAGGGCACATGCCATGCAGGAGGCCAGGGGGCTTTTTCAGATCAACGTCTAGGGTTGTAGAAATTGTACTACGTATGACTCATTTCTAAATGTTCCATTTATAACTGGTGTTGCATCACGAGAGCTTCATTTTTAGGAAGGAAGGAAGAGCTCTCACTTTCCCATTGGTAAACTTTCCCCAAATTCTCAAGCCCCTCTCTCTCCCTGCAAAATATGGAGCTAGGCTCTCAAATCCTGTGGTAAAACCAGGTATTTTTGACATGCCAGCTAGAAGAAAGTCACCATGGACTCCAGTGCATTAAATGTAGATGAAAGATCAACCTCTTTGATTTCTTTGACTATTCTTTTTATTTCTGAAATCCAGAATCTCTGTCCTTTCTATGCCTATATTTTATTCATTTGTAAAATGATTAATGATTATGCTATCTCCAAGCTAAAGGTAGTAGTGAGATAATAGGAAGTCCTCTGAAAGCAGTTCTTATAAAATCAGGAAGAAATTTGATATAATTTGATAGTTTCTGAATTAACAAATTAGGTATTTTTAAATTTGAATATTATTATGTTTAAATTTCTGATAGCTCTAAACCGAGTTCCTGAAACTAAATGCATAAATTGGGTAAACAATGATAGAGCAATAAGCTGTTCTGAAAAACTGTGCTTTACAGATATGTCAAAAATATCTGTCCTCAAAAGCCTAGAATTTTAACAGGTATATCTTACATTATTTAGGTTGTTGATTCTAAACCCATATAATAATAAATTGTAATTTTGATAAACATACTTGAATTATTTTTCTACCCATCTCTCATGAGATTTTGATTTTATGTGACCTAATTGTACTCTTATGAATTTTGCAAATCTCTGTTGCACTGGACCCGCGCGTGTTCCTACAAACACAAAGAGGATCCAAGGCAAGGTACAGCAAAAGTAAAAGAAAAAACATCTGTTAAACTCTCTGAGGGAAAGTTTATAAATTTCAGCAACTATTAGTGGGTTTGCTGATATTTATAAAGCAAAAGATGCATTCAAATACCCAAACAATGAAGACAGAGAGACTGAAACACTGCTATGCTCCCGCTATAAGACTATATTTAGAAGTTTGTAGAAATTTATGGTGGCCACATATATAGGTGTTTCTTAGATTGTGTTCAATACTTGAGGAATATTTTCTTACATTGTTATAGCTTTGAAAACTCAACCACATACAACACTACAAGAGAGAAGAACATGAACACTGATGGATAATATGTGATTGAGGTAGAACTTGTGAACAAGAGTAAAACTGTGAAACTGACTGTATGTTAGTAAGATGGTATGTATAAGACTTATTTTTTGATGTTCAAAAATGTGATTGAACAAAAATACTGCCACTGAGAAAATGGCAGTATTTCCCTTTCTTCTTCCCTTCCTCCCTTCCTCCCTTTCCCCTTCAAACATGAAGTATAAATTTTAAGTTGTGATCCGGGCATCACTTTTTAATACAGTTCTAAAATACTTTTATAAAGATTTACTAGTTTAAAAAGTAACAGTGATCATAAAGATCATTTTATACAGAGCTAATGAATAAACCTCTTCTTGGTACACCACATTAAAGGGTGTTAGCAAGTAGGGAAAAATAAAGTTCATAATTCTTCAGAGAACATCTACCCACTTAGAAACAATTATTTCACATGTCTACTTCTCCAAATTAAGACACAATTTTAGCTTTAAAATCAACATAAATCTAGACATTGCTTGAGATCTCCAGTTTGTTAACAAAAATAGAACTTCTGTAATAGAGCTGCTTCATCCTCCAAACCCTGCCTACGCATGATTCCTCTCTTGACTATATGTAGTAAATGAAAGCTATAAGTTTCTTACACTCATATAAAGTCAAAGTGTACTTAATCCTGAAAACTAAAGGTGCAAATCTCATTTTTTAAAAATTGAGAGTCAGGTTATACATCAATATAAAGACAAAAAATTGAAGAAATGTACAACCCCTCTCCCAATTGTCTACTGTCTAATTATCAGCATGCTTTGAGAAACATTTATGAAGAAGCTATGAAATTTAGGAGTGAGGAAACAATGGTTGGGTTTTGGCTTCTTCTTTAGTCTGACTTGTGGCTTTAATGACCTAATACAAGTTGTTTTTGTGGTAGTAATTTCATTTAAACTTAACCAATAGATATTAACTAATATTAACTAAAAAGGAATAGATATTAACTAATCAATATTTCCTTTTGGTTGTCTTTGTTTATTTTTCTGCTAAAATCCACACAAGCTCTTTTAAAGGGCCCTGAGTATCTGTAGACACACACCATTACTGAACCAGTAAGTCCATCTCCCTCTGCGACAATGATGATCCCAGAAATTGCACTGCATTTGTAACCAGTCGCATGGCATTGGGGAGAGGGTGGCAGAAACTTTGCTTCTCTCTCAAAGCAACCATCATCAGTAACACAGGCTGCATGACTTTACATTTTTAAATGAAATTTAAGCTGGTAATGCTATCTTTGGTTTGTTTTCTCTCAAGTCATGACTTAGGTTGGTTTGTTTTCTCTCAAGTCATGACTTAGGTTACTCTTAAAATTTCATTTTCTTACCTTTCAGACATTTCTTGTGGGTGCAAAAAGTTCCTCTGGCCTTCATAAAGCTATTTTTCTGAAGATGTTTTTCATCATGTTCCCAGGGGGCTTATGAGAGCTGTCCACCAAGAATCTGCAGTCTCTTTTGGGGGTCTTCCAGGCAGTCACCGTGACCAAGGAAACAAGGTGTAACCTAGCAACCTGGCCCTTCAGGAGGTATTGTTACCAGTCTCTTAGAGCTCATCAAAAGAATTTCTGTGCTCCTGGAACAGAGTAACAGTGAAGATTGTTTCCAGGGTGATGTCTAAATTGTGGTTGAACTGAACCTTGACTGCAGAAACATAAATGACAGAAGAGGGAACAGACATCCACAGCATCCCTTGAGAGTTTGCTGTCCTCGGTTCCATTATTTATGTCTTGAATGGTTTGCATCTGGCTTGGGTTTAGGTGAAGTCACCTTTGTGCAACCTATCCCTCAGTATTTGGTTTCTTGCTTCTCTTCTGTGGTTTCAGAGTCAACAGAAGGAGCAACGGGGAGTTACCTAATTCCTGCTTGAACTTTGCACGAATAAAACTTCTTTGAATTGAAGACAGGGAATTCTTCCTTGTTCAGTACAAGAAAGTAATAGGATCGGTTTTCAGAGCAAATTTTTACAACTTTTCACAGAAAAGGGAGAGGTTATCATATTATATTATGTACTTATTTATTGGTCCAATAAGTCCACACAGAGTGCCTGCTGTGTCTACAGATAGCACTGCGAATTTTAACATCATTAGCTGATAAAACAAAATCTTCTACACCTGCAATGGGCATGTCCCCTTTCCTGGAGATGGAAAAATGTTAGCTGTGTTTTGGAGGACTGAGAAATTGTTGTTTGCCAAAAGCACAGTAAACACGTCCATAGTCTTTACTGCTTCAGGGAGTAATGTACTTGGGAAACCTTTTTATTTAAGACCTAGTTTCAAACAAGGTATTTGGCATCTTGCTTCAAGGTATCTTAGAAAAACCATCATGTGTATCTTTGCTTTCATTCCTTTCCCCTGTGCAGCTGTAGCCCATCCATAGACTGAAAAAAGTGTCAGTAAACTTTTAAGTGTGTTTCATATTAAAGAGTAGAACACATTCTCCTTCACATTCATTTTCTGTTAGAACTTAAATTTTACGTACAAAATACTGTAGGCTGAAACTTAGTATAATGACCTTCTATGCTTAAAAAAATAACATATTTGATTAAGATCCAAAAATTGATTTGTTTCTATTCAAGTTAGCGTAATTTTAAAAAAATGTATGAAATACTGGAAAATGTTACAGGTCAATTTTCTTGATATTTTTTCCATGATAGGGGTAGAAATGCCAAACGGCCATTTTTTTTATCCTTGTCTTTTCTAAGCATCCTCAGAACCTCCCCAAGTCCAAAAAGTGTAGTCAGATATTATCCAAAAATGAGTTAAATAGGATAAATAAATCACAACTGGTTTTAATTTATCTTTTTAGCTTTATAGCCAATGACAACTACTCCATACCTCCAGTGCCTCCGGCAAAAGCTGTGAAATACTTCGGTGATATGATTCTGACTTTGCATAGATCATCTTGGGTGCTTTACATAAAATCAAATGGCCAGGCCCTTCTGCAACCAAAAAACAAACAAGAATATCTAAAAATGGGCAAGACCCAATCATCATGTTTAAAAAGTTCCTGTCATACACCCTCAATTCCTGTTACCTGCACCTGCATCTGTGTGGCAGAATGTGGTTCAAGAGAATCGCAGCGCCACAGTGACTGGTTTCATGTTAAAATGTATCACCTCTTACTGTAATGTGCTATCTGGAAGTCACCCTAGATTCCCAGATCCATTCTTTCCCTCAGTCTCTCAGATGCTTTTTGTAACATCTCCTTTCTCTCCTAACTTCCATGAGCTCTGGAAGTTACTCTTACCCAAGCAATGAGAAGAGAGTTTCCACCCAGTGATCCACTTATCCTCATCTACCTGCCCATGTGTCCTGCGTTCCCCTCTTTAACAGGTTTGACTTACTGATTCTTCTCTCTTCATTTGTGGACCAGATCCTATGTCTTCATCTCTACTCAAGGCCATTGATCCAGAAATTCTCTCTTTTGTATCACCAATTTCTCTTCTTTACTGAATCATTCCCACAAAGATACATACATGCTGCAGTCTTTCTCGTTTAAAACAAAAGCATGCCCTTTGGTCCAATTCTCTCTTCAGCCTCCATATCATTCCTTTGCATCTATTACAGTATGTGGGAATAGTGTTAAAATTGTCTGTGCCTGCTGCTTCCAATTCTCTTCCCCATTCTCCTGAACTCACTTGAATACTTTTTCCCTCCACTACTCCACTAAAACTACATTTGGTGAGGTCACTAATGACTTTCAGGTTATTAAATTCAATGGGCAGTTCCTAGTTGTCATTTTCTTCATCTGTCCACTGCATTTGAAGGATTGAGTTACTCTCTCCTCCCCAAAACCTTCTCCTCCTTTAGCTTCTAGACTTCATACTTTACTGGTAATTTTCTTTCTACTTTGTAATCTTTTTTGTTATTCCCTACTCATCCCCCTAATCTCTTAGTTAGTGGGCCCAGAGTTCAGATTTTAGACTTTTTTCTCTCTTAACTCACTCCATTAATGATCTTATCCCATCTCATGGCTTTAAAAACAATCTATATGCTAATGACCCTGAAATTTATAACTCTGTCCTGGATTTCTCTTTCTTGAATCCCAGACTCATATATTCACCTGCCAACTTGAAATTCCTCTTAGATGTTTTATAGTTATCCCAATCTTAATATTCCAAAAATAAACTTCTAAATCTCCTATCCAAATCAGTTCCTTTCATATATCCACATACTCAAGCCGAAAATCATGAAATCATCCTCAACTACTCTTTCTTCAAACATCATGTTCATCCCAAATAAAATCTTATAAGTTATAGCTTCAAAATATATTAGAATCTGCTCACCTCTCACCCACTGCACAGCTACTGGCCTGGCATGAAAGTCCATATTTCTGAGCAACATCACTAACATGGATGCCCTACTGGTCTGCTGTTTTAGGCCATACCTCCCTACATGCTATCCTCAGACACACAGCCAGAGTGATTCTGTTGATATACAAGTCATTCTTTTGATCAAACCACTTCACTGGCTACCCCATACAAGAGACGAAGAACAGAGTAGCATCCTTACCATATACTACAAGGCACTGATGTATTGATGTAAAAAATAGTTATAGTAGATGGCAGATAAGCACATAAAATGGTTCTAAATATCATCAGTCATAAAGAAATACAAACTAAAATCACAATGAGATACCATTACGAACCTATTGGAATGGCTAAAATTAAAAATATAGACCATACAAAATGTTGGCAAGAATATGAAGAAATTGGAATTCTTACATACTTCAGGTGGGAATGTAAAGTAATAAAACAACTTTGGGGAAAGTGTGGTATTTTTTTTTTAAGTTAAACATAGATTTACTATTTTACCCAGTTATTCCACTCCTAGCTACTTACCCAAGAGAAATAAAAACATATGTCCACACAAATACTTATACATTAATGCCTATACTAGCTTTAGCTGTAATAGTCAAAAGCTAGAAAAAAACAAGTGTCTAAAAATTTAATGAATTACAAATATGATATATGCATACAATAAATATTACTCAGCAATAAAAAAGAATTACTGATGAAAATAAAATTTAATCACTTAGTGACAGAAAACAGATCAATGGGGACATGGAGAAATGTGGAAAGGGACAAGTGAGATTACAAAGGTGTACAAGACAATTTTTGTGGGTGATGGACATGTATGTTATCTTGATTGTGACAATGGTTTCACAGGTATATACATATGTCAAATTTTATCAAAGTATATGCTTCAGATATGCACAGTTTATTGTATGTCAATCACACATACACACATATAATATATATAGAGAGAGGGGGCAGAGAAAGAGAAATTGTGTGTGAGAGACATAGACAGAGAAAGAGGAAGAAGAAAAAAAAGAGGAGCAAGAGGAATACTGATTATCTTATTGTCTTTTTAAATTTTTATTTATTTTATTTATTTTTAGAAAGAGGGGAAGGGAGGGAAAAAGAGAGGGAGAGAAACATTAATCAGTTGCCTCTCGCATGCACCCAAACCTGGGACTTGGCGTGCAACCCAGGCATGTGCCCTGATTGGGAATTGAACTGGTGACCCTTTGCTTTGCGGGGCAATGCTCAACCAACTGAGCCACACCAGCCAGGGCCTCATTTATTGTCTTTATAAGTAATGTATGACTAAACTTTAAAAGAGCTTAAATAAGTGGACTCTTTATCTGTTTTATACACAGAAGTTCCACATAAATTGTTTTTCAAGGATACACATATTTAAAAAAACAATGGGTATTTGACACTCTCAGAAAACCCAGCTAAAATGTCTATTTACTTTAGGTCATGCTGACGCTTTTTGATTTATCAAACTTTATCATGCATTGATATTTTTAAACTATCCTCCTTAGAACCCTAGACAGGAAGGATGATTCATCTGAGCCTTTTCATTCCCTTCAACACTTCAAGAGGACTTGTGCTTTTATTTATTTCATAAATGGGTTTCTCTATATCAGTTAGATTGACAAAAGTTTTTTAGTCATTGGCAGTTCCCATGGAAATGAACCCGAAGGATGGTTGAAAAAAATGGAAAGACTCAGAACATGGTGCCAGGAAAGAGCAGAGCAATTTGCAGAACTACCGTGGGGGAAGCCAAGGGGCACTGGGGAAGTAAAACAAGATAAAAAGGATAGATTTGGAGATGGTGCCCAATAATGAGTTCCCGCACCTACAACACAAGGTTACTTGGGGATAGTCTTAAACATCTCACAAAAATCCTGACAGCCACTCTTCCTCTACTCTTTCCCCACACTGGTCATCACTTACTATAAGGAGCCGACAGCCACAGGAGGTTCCCTTTTTTAATTCTTCACTAAATATCTCCCATACCAACACAGTGACCAGACTATCATAGACGTGTTGTAAGTTTTGGTGGAATGAATGAGTGAAAGTACCAGGGTCTAAAGTTATCCTGCTGTTATGGAAAACGGAGGCCTTTCTGAGATGAGAAGTGGTCAGTAAGCTGGAGAAGGCTTCACAGTGTAACTATGAGGAAATGTGTGTGTGTTTATATGTGGACTACTTATAGAGGTGGTAAATGCAAGGCCCGCGGGCCGAGTCCGGCCCTCCACTTTGCTTTATCCAGCCCGGCATCTTGTTTCTACCCGGTGGCAGCGCCGAGTTCCTCGCCCCTAGCAAAGGAGTAGTTACATGTATACAGTCCTAAAGTTACATTCCCTTTGAAGGCAACTGCACAGCTGCTGTGGCCCCCAGTGAAAATGAGTGTGACACCCCCGAATGTAAAACATTTCAAGAGGCTTCTTCCAGTAGAAATTCACTTTTGTTCCCAACAAATTGATTCAGCAGCTTTGGAAAAAAGTATGTATTTTCTTGGAGTAGTATTGTATTAAGAATAACTGATCAGGCAACAAGGCAAAAGCTGAGAAAAATTCTATGGCAGGTTTATAAAACAGACCTATGTAGCCTGCCTCACGTTCCATTTTGGTGTCAAAAATAATTATGAAAACGTCTTTAATTTTCTGCCCATACAATAAAGTTGGAGACAAATTAAGGTCTGCCTTTTATTCTTCCTGTGGTGTAAACAGTTATGTGCTGGGTCTAACAGGGCTTTTGAGTAGCTGGCCCCGCCCTTGCATATAATAGGCGCTTAACAGTGGAGTGAAGTCGGTGAATTAGAAGTGCTTCCAGAGACCGACTTTCCTAAGAGAAAATAAGACCTTACCTCCAAAGAAAAATAGGCAAACCAAGAACTCTAGCAGAACCCATCAATAAGCAGACAAGGAGAGCTCTAAACTCAAACTGGAAGAAATTCTTACTAGACAACATGACTGATAGCAAATACGAAATGCATCAAGTTCCTGTCATTTTAAATTTTTTTGGAAAGATATGGAAAAGTGAGGGTATTTCACTCAGAATAGCATGGTTACTGAGGCAACACTGCTAACATCCGTTTCTTTCAGACCACCATTTTTACCTCATTTCTTGATCCCTCTAGTTCTTTGGAAATCTGTGAAGGGAAATAATTGTTATTTACTTGTTTTGATTCTCTTCTTGAGTGTTGAAGGTGCTGGAGTAGAGATTTTACAGAAAAAAAGTTAATTTCACAATATCTTGGCTTTTGAGTTATTTCTAATATTTTCTTATAAATAATTTGTAATATTGTAGTGAAATGGAATACAATGCCATTTGTTAACACAAAGCAAGATGTATGGGAAGAAAATATGCAATTCTTTGATTCAAATTATTTTCCCCAAGCTAAAAAAAATATGGAATAACCTCATATGGAATCTTCTAACATAATTATATAAATATGTAGGTATTTGCATGTGTATGTTTATATATAAATATAATATAGATTTTTTAATCTAAAATTTAGTTTACTTCAGAGTAGCTCATATTATAGTCATATGGTAAAATAGCACTTTACAATTTGAGTATTTTATAAATACACACACACAAATTTTGAATAGTAGCCCCGATTTATTTATCCTCTGTATCCCAGCAACCTTTAGCACAGTATGTGGCAGTTTTTGAAACATGTTACTTGAAAACAAAACATGAGAGATTATTGGCTCTTATTACAGAAAACACTCCCCATGCCTAAGAAGACTTCCACTCTTCAGGACTGGTCACTCTGCATGCAGCAGGTGCAGCGTGGGGTAAGGCTTCATCCCACCTTCATTCAGCTTCTCTGTGAGAAGGCCCGTCAGGATGTACAGATGGGGCATTTACCGTCTCTGCCTTCAAATACCTTGCATGTTATCGGCTTAGTTTTATCCCCTTATTTCTCAATTTAACCAAGTTCTCAGCCACCATTTCTGACCAGGAAAAAGATCTTACTCTTTCCACCCAAAGTAACTCAGAATCGTCTGGATTTAAACTTGGTCAATTCAGGATTTAAACTTAGTCTGTGAACGATCTCTAGTCAGGACCAGCTATGTAACTTTCAGTACCCAGTGCTCCTTGTTCCAAATTATTGATAATTTCAAAGCAGCAAGCGCAGAGCATGCAACCAAACACGAAGCCCTTTAGAACATGGGACCCCAGACAGATCGCAGGACACGAAGCCAGCCCCGTCCCTCTCGTCTTCAGTATACCCCATAAAATGAGATCTTTCAAATGTTTTTACTTTCCCTCTACCCAAGCATAGGACAACAGTTTGATACTTTCACTTCTAGATTGTTTTCCAGGGAGGAGGCCTCATTTACGTCAGAATCTTCATTCAGCATCTACATTACGTATTCCCATTCACTCCATCTTTGTCCATTGCTTATCACTCCGGTCTGCTTCTTTAGAGTTCTTTCCGTTATTTTATTTCTGTGCTGCATAATGATATGCTCTCTGACTTTATTGCACATCCATAAGTTTCATTCTTTCACTCTGGCAAGTGACTAATGTCTTGGCTGAGCACGAACTTCTGCACGCACAGGCGTTTCCCTGGGAGCTGTGTATTGACATCGATGCACTGCCTTCTAATTTGCTGGGTTGCCGAAACACAGTTCAAATGACAGGTTGATTCTTCTCTCTGTAACTTTTTTTTCTGTCCTGAGGCTTGTAGGATCTCGCTCTTTACCCTTTAAGTTCAGGAACTGTACCAGGGTATGCTAAGTTATATGGCTTTTTGCTTCAGTACTGCCTAGTGCTCAGAATAAAAATTCTGTGAAATGAGGGTTTCTTCGGACCTATTCTCTCATCAGCTCAGATAAGTTTCCTTTTGTTATTTGTCTATAAATTAACTCTCCCCCATTGGGCCTTTGCTCCGACTGGAACTGATATTACTCATACGTTAGGTCTCATATCTGTACATAAATTCGCTTACATTCTTTCTCCATGATTGTCTTCTCTCTGCAAATTTTCTCTAACTTCTTGCTCTTGATCTCCCAGTTCAGGTTTTAATAATTACCCTTCCATTGATCTATACAACTTTTAGATTAAAATATTATGATTTTATTTCAGAGAATTTTTTCTTTGTGCAGTGGGCAAATCTCCTCTGATGTTCTTATCACCTCTTCACTTGAGTCCTTGAATAGACTTTCCAGCACCTTCATTTCCCTGGGGAGCCAACTAGACTAGGGCTCTGCTTGCTCTTCTTTCTTGGTCTGGATTCTCCATCTCCCTACCCCGGGCTCAGGCCACTGGTGGTATTCCAAGAGCAGGGCAGTGGGAAGAGTCTGCCCTGCATGCCAGCTGCCAAGAGGTACAGCGCAGTTCTGGAGGCTGGAAGGCTGGCGTGCACGTGTTGGTTCCCGTAGAGCCCTCTCGCGGGTTGCAGACGGCCAGCTCCTTTCGTATTCTCACATGGCAAAGAGAGTCACCAAATTGCTTTTATTCATTTTTATAATTTTCCAAATAAAGCAACTAAAAGCAAAACCTACAAAAACATTATATATTTTGATCATCATTTCTAAAATGAAAAGATATATTAGGTGACCCAAATAGGAAAAATACTATCTTAAAATAAAGGACATTTCTTTAAATTAACAGCACATCTCTTTATAAAACTCTGCTAAGTTGTTTTTTTTTTTTTTTTTTTTTTGCTGTTGGCATTTGGCTTTGCTGACACTAACTTGTGGACCGAGCTTTGGGTCTTTCAGAGTCACTGCTCTGGAGTTTTTCTAGAGCTGTAATCAGGCTGCTGGAGTATGCATGAAGCAGTAGGGGCAGTCTATGTATTCAGGAGATTTATAATTTTGAGTTTCACAGTAGACCATAGGGCGTGTCATACTAATACAGCTCATGTGTTTTGGTATGAGAACATCATTTGTACACCAGGCATTTTTGTGAAATATGAAGACTTTCTTGTTTTCAAATAAATAACGGGATGAGTTAAGAACTCAACTCTGGAGACCTAAAATATGACGACAGTATGGTTCTGATAAAAGGTACAAGAGAATAAACTAAACGACACTTGGGGTTGCCACAAATCTCATGAAATAGCACTGTTGGTTCTGGGAAATTAACATTTTCTCACACACGTATCATCTAGTTTAGCCTAACTGATAAATTCTAATGATTTTTCTTTCTACTATAGAAATGGCAGCTAGCCAAATGCCAATGAAATTCATTTTGAAAACTTTTATGTACAAAATATATGATGTAATATGTGCCAAGTGTTCTACTTTGTTTTGCCAAAGACTGTTAAAATTATTGACATTTCCCAGTCATAATAAGTTGCTTCTTTAGGGAAAAGGAGATTAATAAATGTTCAACATTTACTGAAGCCACTGTGTATTCTATACTTCTTTTATTGCATCCTAGTTTTTATCGCCAAATTTTTGTTACTTTACTGATGTTGGCATGTATCACACTAACTTTCAAAAACAGCTTATTCCTAGAAACTTACAATGCTTTTGTTACTTCCTTTTTAAACTCACTTAACTTGCCATTGCCAGTAAAATTGCTGTTGAGTGTGCATTGAGGATCTCTAACGAGAGTCCGTTTCTGACTTTACCGTGTCAGGTGCCCTTCGGACAACTACCTTGTTTTGTGTTTTGATGTGAGATATCTGGTCTGGTGGAAATAAGTCTAAAGGTTTCAAGTCATTTTATTGAATCCAAAATCATTTTAATCAACTGAAATTGCCATATATCCTGGCAGCTCTGAAAGAAGTGATTAAAAAGAATTATGATAATAAATGCCAAACAAAAATCAAATT
This sequence comes from Micronycteris hirsuta, assembly GCA_004026765.1. Taxonomy (NCBI): domain Eukaryota; kingdom Metazoa; phylum Chordata; class Mammalia; order Chiroptera; family Phyllostomidae; genus Micronycteris; species Micronycteris hirsuta. Next base: position 60,619 of record PVJI01002341.1, read on the forward strand.
ATATTCAAAATCATTTATTCTTGCTTTTTTTCAAAGAATAGGCTTATCGTGCCCTCCATTTGCAATGGTAAAATTTGATAGCATTAATAGGGTGAATAAGTCCCAAACGCTGAATGGTCATTGCTTTATTAAATCATAGGCTAAATCCATTTTTATTAAGAGCTTTCATCCACAGTTAAGTAAACTATTTTTCAGATTGACTAAAAATTCTATCATAGTTCATTAACAAGCATTTTAGTTCCTATTTTGTATGCTAAGCATGATGTTAGGTGAAAGAAATACAATAGTAAACAAGTCAAATTTCTTTAAGAAGAAACCTATTGTGAAAATGAAAGAAGTAGTGGGAAACTATTAATTAACATGAAAAGTACTACAGCAGAAGTAACCATAGAATGCTATGGAATCACCTAGAAGGGACACATAATGCCTTAGGGTGGAAGAACGTTAGAGAAGGTTTTCTGGAAGAACCAGCCTTTAGGCTGACACATGGAATTAAGAAAGAATCGGGTAGGCAAAAAACAAGAGTTGAATGTGCTTCCGGAGAAGGGCTATCACAGGCAAGCGGCTAGCAGAGAGGGAATTGTGGTTTGGACATCTAACATGGATAGTTTAGTGTGGCTGATCCCAGGGTGCACACCTGAATCTAATATAATATTGTATGTCAACTGTAACTGAAAAATAGAAAAAAAAGATTTATAAAAAAAGAAAGAAAGAAAAGGGCTCCTCACCTGAGAAAAGAGGATGGTGGGGAGTAGCAGTTAGTTGCCATTCCCACTCAGGGTAAAAGAAGGAATATTTTATTACATTTCAGGAAGAATTGGAAAAGTGACTTAATATGGTCTTTTTTTTTCTGTGAATAGCTCTTTACTTCCACTGATGTGTATATAAAGCAGTGTGAAGTTCAGATGGACTACTCAAAGTATCACATCAGCATTTTTAAATAGACATGCACAAATTCAGTATGATACGTAGTATGTTATATCACAGATGCAAAGCGTCAGCACTTTTAAAACCGCAGTATTCCCACGCAGGAAAGGTTTACAAGGAAACGTTTTCTGTCACCCTCCCCAGCTGATTATCTTTTGCTTCCCTAATTCCTTCCTGTGCTATTTTATCTTCTTATCTTTGTACACGTCTTCAATGTCATTTTTCTCAGGATATTGTCCTTCAGCCTCTCCTCTTCTCTGTACACGTCCTCGGTCTGAGCACTTCCATCTACTCCTTTCATTTTAAATTCCAACTGATGATTCTTAGTCAACATCTTTAACTGTGAAATCTAAAGCTATAGACATTATATGCATATATGCATAATTCATATATTAAATCGATGTCTCTAATTTAGTGTTATTGGGTCAAACTCAATTTAGCATCCCCAAGTTGACCCCATAAACTCTTATTCTACATTCCTCCTCATCGAGCACAAACTTGAAAAACAGCCCACATTCCTTGACACCCATTTTCAATCAATGTTTGTATTTTTCATTGCAGAAAAGGGTACTGATATCTGCAACTTACATGGACATACATGAAAATGGATAGACGAAAAAACTGAGTAATAAATAGACGGTTACCTTTAGCGACTACCACTTTGCCCTATTCCCTCTTCAGCTCCAACTCCGAAATTGCTGCAATAGCCTCCTGGGTGTTCCTGCTGTGTTTGTCCCTATTAGACCCTCACTCCCAAGGGGAAGTTGGCTCAAATGTTGCTACTCGAAGTGTGGTCCACAGACCAGTAAACAGCCAGCATGTCACCTGGGAACGTGCTAGAAATGCAGGCCTCCACCAGATGTACTGCACCAGGACTCACAGTTAAGAAGATCCCCAAGTAATTTGTATGAAATTTTAAGTAGGAGAAGCACAACTCTGTAGGACAGCTGTCTTCTGTATTACCCCTTGCTGCAAACACTTCAGTGGCTCCCCATTGCCGACAGGATGATGTCTAAATCTTCAGCATCGCACACAAATGTCTCTGCGGTTGGCCTGGATAACGTCCACCTCAAAAGCCTCACCTCTGACCACTACCCCTATTCCTTCTCCACCCCCAGTGATACACCTCAGTATGATGCTTGCTTATTTTCAACATTTTGATTTTTTCCGAGGCACATGTGTCTTGTCTCATTCTGTTTTCCCTTTCTGTAACATTCTTAAGTCTGTCCTATTTGTCCTTCCAGGTAAAATAGTCCACATTGCTCCCTTATTATTTTGTGCATAGCTTTAGTGTATCCTTCTATTGTAATTTTTTTGAGGTAAGAGAGATTTGTTCGTTTTCTCACTGGGCCATGAGTCTCAGAAAGGAGGATATATGTTTTATTCATGATTATATTCCCAAGTCTTAGCATAGTTCTTGTCACAGGTGTGAGATATTTAATAAATGTTTATTGAACTGAACCAAAGGACATGACCGTTGCTGAAGGTGCACAATCCAGTGTGGAGTGGTAGTCCGGAAGGAGGTTGCCGTGGGGTCGGCAGACAAGGGAGACCAGATTTGATTATAGCTGTGTTCGGTGAGCTGCATCTACTACCTCACTAAACTGAGTTCTTTTCTACTTTTCAACTCTCTGAATTTATGCACAGTGAAACAGTTGTTTGATTAAGTGTATATTCTGAATTAAAAATATAAAAGACATACAAATTCACTGACCACCTATATTTACTGAGCATCTGTTAAACTGAGGCTAGTCTCATTCAGATGTAACATTCCTTTGTTACACTTAAAGAGATTTTCTAAGTGTTTGTTCTCAAAAAGTTACAGAAATTATACTTATCAATCTTCATTAATGATAGACAAAAGCACATTGTCATATTTATCTACAAAGGCAATGAAATGTCGTTTAGATATTCATCAGGCAATCAATCATTCATCAACAAAGCACATTTCAAATCTCATTTTGACCTTTGCCTGTGAGATTATTACAACTAAATGGAGAATTAAATATTTTGTGCACGTACCTTCTTAGTAAAGTAAATCAGAGTTGAAAGTAAAAGAACAAAAAGATAAAATTTTTTGCAATTTAAGCTCTAATCTTATTTGTCCTCCACTAAAAAGCAGTTTTTAACCATATTAATAGAATAGTAAAACATTTAGTTTTAAAGATTTTATTTATTTATTTTTTAGAGAGGGGGCAAGGGAAGGAGAAAGAGAGGGAGAGAGACATCAATGTGTGGTTGCCCTTCATGTGCTCCCAACTGGGGACCTGGCCCACAACCCAGGCATGTGCCCTCCCTGACTGGGAATCGAACTGGCAACCCTTTGATTTGCAGGCCTGAACTCAGTCCACTGAGCTACACCAGCCAGGGCTGCATTTTTAAAAATTTTGTGTGTAAGTATGTTGGCAGAATTCATTTATCTTTAAAATAATATTAGGTGCCCACCACATAGAAATTATCATTTTATATAAAACTAATAAGCTGAAAAATCTAAATTCTTTCTTCCAATCTCCTTCTTTCCTTCTTTCCTTTCACTGTATTTACTGAGTTGCTATATTGAGCAAAACGTTGTGCTACACAAGCTCCCAGGGATATGAAGATAAAGCACCCTTTAATTCATTCCACAAATATTTAGCACCTTCCATGTGGCAGGCACCGCTTCAGGCCTTGGAGATACAGCAGTTAATGGGCAAAGCTCCTGTGCTTTGGGTGTTTATGTTCTAGTGGGTGAGATAGACAACAACGAATAAACGAAAGGATAAGGAACACAACTCCCGACCGGTGCTCTAACATGTAAGGTGGGGGAGAAGGCAAGGGTGCTATTTAGGTAGAGTAGCAGGAATGTTCTCTTTGGGAAGACAATATTTGAAGAGAGAAGGAAGAGACCTGAAAAAATGAGTGATTTGAGGATTGGCCAGAGGGAACAGAAAGTATACCCGAGGTCTGCCCAGAAGAAGTCCAGCCATTGCTAATATAATGAGAACGGTTTGTGTGACATCTATGTAACCTGGCAGCCAAGGAGAGTGGACTAGAATGCACATGCGTGAACAATGATGATTTCACTGGACTAGTCGGTGGGGGCAGTAGATATCGTTGAATGGGAATGTGTACTCTGTGGCTGTCATATTCAAAATGACTGAGCAAGTAGAGCAATGAATCTATCTGCATCAGATTTTGCATTAAGTTTGAACATTCCTCTATGGAAACTATTCAGATGATTCAGAAGGCTGCAGCTATGGACAACTGGTGATTGGCAGCTTCATCACAACAATGTACCTGCTCATGCATCACGTCTCATGCAGAGTTTTTTGGTGAAACATCAAATCACCCAGGTAACTCAGCCCTCCTACAGCCCAGATATGACACTCTGAGACTTCAAGAATTTTCCAAAAATAATAACACCTTTGGAAGGGAAAAGATTTCAGACCATTGATGAGATTCAGGAAAATACAAGGGGGCAGCTGATGGCTACTGGGAGAACTGTGTGAGGTCCCAAGGTACCTACTTTGAGGGAGACCGAGGTGTCATTGTCCTATGTACAATGTTTCTTGTATTTAGCATCTTCTTCAATAAATGTCTTTGTCATAATACATAGCTGGATACTTTCTGTACTGACCTCGTAGATGTTTTCCGCCATGAACATGGCAAAGCTAGTTAGAACACAGGAAAAAAGTAGAGTGTGGTAAGACAGCAGGTCAGGAAGGCATGACCAGATCATTTGATGAGTTTAAATTTTATTCAAAATGTGTAGGGAAGCCATTAAAAACATCGAAGCAGAGAGTTTGTGAAATGATTATCATCTTACAAAGATCGCTTCAGTTGCTGTGTGGGCAAGGAACCACAGAGCAACAAATGGCAGTAAGGAGTTTGGGTAGCAGGTCATTTCTGCATTTCAGGAAATGAGTGGTAGTGTCTTAGATTTCTCCCCACATAAGTAGAGAGAAGTGGTTGAATAGGAGATATATTGTAAAGGTGAGGTGTTTGTTTTAGATTTAAAGTAATTAAAGAAAAATAGAATAGATTCCTGTGTTAAAAATGATGGGGTAAATAGTGAGGTAAGATGGCTAGAGGAGGCAGAAGTTTGTGGGGACAGTTGAGAGTTAGGTATACGATACTCTTCACAATCGAAGTGGAAGGCCAGGCAGCAAGTCTGATTCTGTATGACTTGAGCTCAGAGGACAAGTCAGGGCTGGAAATACACACTTGGTAGTAATCCCCACACAGATGATATTTAAAGCCCAGGGACTGGATGGCATCACCTAAGGAGATAAATAAGAGAAGCCTTCGAGGCAAGCCAAACCATCCAGTATCCAGAGCCAATGAGGAAGACAGAGGAGGTGCTGCCCCAGGAAGCAGGTAAGGCTCATGGGCAAGTGACTGTGCAGCCACACAGAGCATGGCACTCAGGAGGACCCCGGCCACCAATTCTTAATAATTGTATCACTGAACTTGTGTTTTGTAATTGATGTTCGATGGGACAATGAAGCATGCAAGTGAGGAAAGTGAGCAGAGAAGGTATGTGCAATATGTGTACCCTCCATTCCTTGACACCCATTCACAATGGTGATGCTCCACAAACACAGAATTCCAGTGGACCCACGGTCTCGGGTGTCCAGGGAGACAGGCTCAAGGGAGGTACAGGTACACATGTTACACCTGGAACAAAGCAAGTGGTGGTGTTGGTGCTGACAGCCTTGGGAGGCTGTGCTTTCTGTTTCCAACCAGAATTTGCTTTTAGAGCAGAAAGCAGGTAACGGTGATCTAAGGAACATGAATGATCAAGAACTTTATCACACCCTTTCTTAAGGATGTTACTTCCCTGTATTAGCCAACTACTTACACTGAAAATGATAACATAGAAAGAAAGGGAAAGACAGAGCAACAACCCATAGGTCCTTTTCTTTTTAGTCTTTCCCTACGCATCCATAAGCCAAAGACAGAGAGTATTGATAGAATGCAGCATGTCAAGAAGTGAAATAAAAATAGTTGCATTATTTCTGCACAGTGTTTCCACTCTTCTCTGAGGAAATATATGTGCATCTATAAGCTACAAAATATGAATTGTGTCATTTATGTGAGTTAAATGCTCTAATAGTTTTATTTAAATCTGACATTGTGCAATATAAAGATAAATGGTAAAATTCATGCTTATAATTTTAATTTTAAAATTTTCTTTACTTATGAACAACACTGAAAACAAAAAACATAACAAGTTGAGAGAGAGATAGTGGAAGAAAGAAAAGCTTTATGACTAGTACCTTAACTTTTTTTTTTTTTTTTTACTTTTTGAATAAGGAAGCCCACATTTTCCACCTGCTCTGGACTCATCAATTATGTTGCCAGTCCTGCCAGGAAGGCAAGTGAAGAAAATGACTCTAGAAAGAAGGAAGTGTCTGTCAACTGTATCAAATGCTACTGAGAATTGATTAAGATAAGGACAGGAAATTTATCATTGCTTTTGGCATGGAGACTATCTAATTAAAGTTAATTTTGTCAGTTTAGATAATGAACTATATGTATGTAATAGATTTAACAATAATAAAAATAAGGGGTGTTTATATACTTATTTTTATCTATGATGTTTTCATTTAAATGTGTGGTTCTTTATCCTAATTGTATTTCAAGAATAAATTAACATTTGTTCAGTGTAAAATGGAATTGCACTGGAATTGAAATAAGTTAAAAAGTGTAATTAACTTATATACTATTTATGTCTTCTGTTGTAGAAGGTAAACATGTCATTTTATTTTTCTTTCTTTTTCTTTGCTTCCTATTTGTTTTCTCCCCTTTACTTTGAAGAAACCTAAACTAAAGGGAGTGAATTATTATTAGTTCAAATCTGGCACTTAAAAATAGCTTGTTAAGTCCCGGCTGCTGTGGCTCACTGGATTGAGTGCCAGCTTGTGAACCAAAAGGTCACCAGCTCAATTCCCAATCAGGGCACATGCTTGGGCTATGGGCCAGGTTCCTAGCTGGGGTGTGCAAGAAACAACAAATCAATGTATCTCGCCTACATTGATGTTTCTCTCTCTCTCTTTCTCCCTTCCTTCCTCTCTCTAAAAATAAATAAATAAAAATCTTTTAAAAATAGCATGTTAAGTAAAATTCTGTGTGCTTTCTGCTTTGTTGGCATCATTAAAAAACGAGAATGAAATACAGTGATCAAAACTTTACCTCTCTCCATATTTGCATAAAAATAAGATTTCTAATTCATTGTGTAGTAGCTCATGTCAGCCACCAGATGGCAGATGTTACCATAGTCAACAAATCCTTTCCAGAAAGGAAACTGGTTATGATTTAGAATCATGAGCTGCAAAAACATACACTTCTATTGATTTATCCTCTCTGTCCTTCTTGTTTTTGAAGAATTCATTTGGTGGGTCTGGGGCTGGTTTCTATGACAGTTTTCCTTGCATAGAGGTGGAGGGATTAAAGCTTTCCCCTATATACAAGATGGATGATTTTGAAAGCAATTTTGGGATCTTATCAACTCCATAAAATATAAAGTGGAATCACAAAACTGGCTAACAAATTGTACTTAAATGACTATGAAGATGAATGGCAATGTTGCACTGGAGCATTTTCAACCAAGACCAAATGAATAACCTCACTGATCTTACATCTCACATTTTACAAGGAGAAAATACCAAAAAGATCACAAACCAAAGCTGATATGTTTACTGGTATGTTAAACTAGTTATATTACATTTAAAAAAAAACTTCTGATATAGTTTGTTCATTTTATCACTATGATGGTTATTTACTCCTTATATGGCAGTTTCAACTGATGAGTACAGGGAGGAAAAATAAACCTAAGCTGGTAGGATAATGTTTTACCAAAGTGTTTAATGCCCCATAATTATAAAAATTGAATTTCAGACTATGCTGGAGATTATGTTTCAATTAGCCAAATTTCTTTTGTAGAGTTCCATATTGTTTGTATTTTGATTGATAACTTTAAATATATTGAAGCAATAGAAGCTTATAAAATGTGAACCTTTATAAGTTTATAATTTTCCTAAATTGACATACTGATTTTGTCTTATGATAAAGGGAATTTTTTCTCTTTGATAATTTTGCTAATAAGATAGCTGTAGATATCCTGCAGTATTGCACACTGAATATCTTTTTTTAAATAAATATTAAAACCACAGGAATTGATTGAATGAGAAATTTTGGAACTTAAAAATAAATAATTAGGGTCAGAAAATAAGCCAAATTTCCTACTGGAACTCTCCTTCACTCTCTCTTCCTTGATTCCATGATGCACTCTCTCCTTTATTTTTTTCCCCATCTCTCTGTCTGCCCCTTCTCAGTCTCATCCAGCGGTTCCTCTTACGCTTGCTTCTTTGATGTTTTAGCTCTCAGTTCTTTTTTTTCACTTTCCACCAGCGCTCTGTACACACTCGAACATTTAATTCCCTCCCAGTGTTTCAACCACAATGACTATGCTGGTTGCTCTTCAAATCCTTGGAATCAGCACCACATAGAGACTATATTTAGGCTCTGGCATTAGGCTGCTGAGGTTCAATCGCTGGTTTGACCACTTAATGGTTAGGTGAACTTGATAAATAACCTCATTGTCTTGGTTTTATATCTTGTAATTTGAGAATAATAAGAATCTTAACATCTGTTGCTAAGTAAGAATGAATCAATTCACGTAATGCACTTAGCACAGTATCTGGCAAAATGTAAGGACCTAATAAATATTTCATCTAAGACTTTTTCTAGAAAATAGAGCTATATCATATGGATGGCTCTATTCAGATGTCTTATAGAAACTTTAAAATGATATATCAAAATCTAAAAAATCATTATCTTACCCATCCCCAACCCATTTTCTTTCTTAAATTCCTTACCTAAATTAACAACACCAAATCATCTAATTTGCGTCTCATTTATTTTGTACCTATATCTTGTTGGCTCTTCCTGGTAAATGTCACCTGAGTTTATTCCCTCCAGTTACTCCCTCTTTATTCCTTTATGTCTTTTTATTATTTCATTCATTAAGGAATATGCTGACAAATGTAACAGGACCTGGAGAAATGGCACTGAAGAAGATAGTTTAGACTACTGGGAAGACTAACATGAACCAGAAATTACAACTTTATTTTAGTAATTCTGCACTGAGATCGTCCCAATTATCCTCCAATCTCTCCTCCTCCCAAAACATCTGTTAAATTTATGAGAAGTTTCTCTTTAAAACAGAAATCTATATCTCAAAACATTAGCTAAATTAACCCAACAGCAAGGTTTTTTAAAAAATGGATATGACCAAGTTAGTTTTACTTGAAGATTGTAAGGGTGGTCCAATAATAGGAAATCCATTATTGTAATTCATTATATTAATGAACTAAGAAGAAGAAAAAACACCATTAACTCCATAGATTCAGTAGATGCACTAGACAAAACTTAACACCCATTCATGTTAAAAACACTCAATAAACTTAACTAATACGTTACAGTATATTTATGACACCCCAGAAACCAGGGGGAATTTTAATGTCAAATATTTAATATTGTAATGTTTTTGCTCTAAGGTCAAGTATAAAGATACTTACCATATTCGTAACATTTAGCGTATGTTGCAAAGACTAACAAATGCAATCAGACAGGAGACGGCAATTGGTTGGAGGAAGACTCAGGAACATGGACAACACTGTGGTGACTGCATGGGGGAGGATGGGGGGAGGGGGGATACATGGTGATGAAAAATACAATAAAAAAGAAAACAAAGAGGTTAAACCTTCTTTATTAAGAAAAGATGTGATTAAGGCCTGGCTGATGTAGCTCGGTGGATTGAGCGCGGGCTGGGAACCAGAGGGTCCCGGTTCGATTCCCAGTCAGGGCACATGCCTGGGTTGCAGGCCAGGTCCCCAGTGAGGGCCATGGGATGGGCAACCATACATTGCTCTTTCTCTCTCCCTTCTCCTCTCTCTGAAAATAAATAAAAAACCTTAAAAATAGTTAATAGCAGATAGATATACACACATACTTATATGTATAGATACACACATGTACATGCATACACATATAGGTATAAACAAAACCAGTTTGAGTATGTAATTGAGGGTATGACTCCATTTGTTTTAGAAAAGAAAATACCTTGACATAAACTTAACAAGAAATGTGCAATTCTTATATGAGCCAAACTATGACTTGCTTTTGAAAAATCAAGATCTTAGTGGAAAGACATACAGATTTTGGGAAAAAAAGATTCCAAAATCATAAAAATGTAAGTTTTTCCTAAGTTAAGAGCTGGGAGGAAAAGCCATATCAGATCCTTAAAAGTACTATAAAGCCTCTATAATTTAAACAGTTTGATATTAGCACATGAATAGGCAGACAAAGCAGTGGAAAAAATAGAAAACCCAGAAATAGCTGCAATTCCATGTGGAAATTTAGTATGCAATAGAAACGGCATCTCAAATCACAGGGTAAAAGACGGACTTTTAAATAACTGTTGCTGTGATTACTGGATACCCGTATGCAGGAAAAATAATGTTGGATTCATTTCTTGCAACAGAAGCCAGGATGAATTCCCAACAGTGAAGATATTTAAATCAAAATAAAAGAAAAAAAGAACTATGCAAGTATTTGAAAAAATTACAGTGAATTACTCTATAATCTGGGGATGGGAAAACTTTCCTAAATATAATTCAACATGTAGAAACAATGAGATAATAGATTGATAAATTTTATTACCCCCAAATTTAAATTTTTATGATCAAAATATACCATAAGCAAAGTAAAATTACAAATGGCAGACTGAGAAAAAAATATTTTCAACATATAACATGAAAGTTATACTAAAATATGATACAAAGTTATCCCTAATACACGAAGAGCTTCTAAAAATTATGATGAAAGAGGCCAAGAACTCTACAATTAAATGGAATGATCTGCAGAAAACTTATAGAAAAAGAAATACAAATTGCTCTTCACTGTAGGAAACGCTGCGCAGCCTCACCCGTGAGGTGACGATTGTTGACAGGGTGATTGGTACATGTGTGTCCATCACACGCATGCACACCCAAGTCTGATTGTGTCACTCATGCGGTTGACAGCTTCAGACAGCTGCTCCTGGCCTATAAGGTCAAGCCCTAACCTCTTAGCATGGCTTTTAAGACTTTTTAGAATCAGTCTAATTGTTCGGTCTAATCCTTCACCGTGACCCAACTCCACAACATGATGCTGTGATCTTATCAAAGGTTATGTTTTTCTCCAAATACGGTATGTATTTTTTATACTTTAATGGCCTTGAACATGCTGTTTCTTCTGTCTGTAGTGCCCCCTTTCACTGTTCTCTGCTTGACAAAATCCTGCCATTCTGCCAGACAAAGATTTGACTTTAATGCAACAAATGAGCAGTCAGTTCATTTCCTCCTGAAATCAAACCTCGGAAAATAGATTTGGCCTCAGAGTTGGTGGATTTCTATCTGCCTGTCTCTGTCTGTCTGACTCTCACACTCACACACACATGCACGCGCACACTTCTGCCTATGTCTGATTGCTGCCTTCACCATTCTAAGCCTGTGATCTCCATGAAGTGGGAACTGGTAGCAGATAGCTCTGGGCTTATATTCTTATATAGCCTTGTAACTAGCAAGGAACAGAAGCTATTTCCTGCCAGCTCCAGTTAGAAAAACTCTCTAAAAGTACTCTAATTGGCTTGAGTCCCACATCTATCCCTAGGTTAATTTCCATGACCAGGAAGGTGGAGTACAGTTACCACGCCTCACCGTTGGGGTGGGAGAACATGATTGGCAGTCCTCATCAGCCCCATATTTTAGAATTTGAGAAGAGAAGTTTCCCAAGACAAGAAATATGTTGTCTGGGAATACAAAGAAATAACTCTTCATCACACATGTGAAGAGAATAATAAGAGCACATGTTGGAAGGAATGTTATATCTTTTTTATGACTAAAACTTTTTATTCCTGATATATATATATAGTAGCTCAAATATACGATCAAAATATATCAATCAAAAGAAGCAACTGATCAGGAATCTGATTTAGACACTTTCATCTTTTCTTTTTATTCTACTTTTTAATTATTTTTAAAATAAGGATCCAGCTATGGCTAGTGTAGCTCAGCGGATTGAGTGCTGGCCTGTGAACCAAAGGGTCACCACTTTGATTCCTGGTCAGGGCACATGCCTGGGTTGCAGGCCAGGCCCCCAGTAGGACGTGTGTGAAAGGCAACCACACATTGATGTTTCTCTCCCTCTCTTTCTCCCTTCTCTTCTGTCTAAAAATAAATAAATAAAACCTTAAAGAAAAAGAAGTGAAATTGTCCTTTAAAAAATAAAGCAAAATAAAATAAAATAAGGATCTACCTAATGAGTAAAATTCCCTAACCTGAGATTTCTAAGTTTGATCAATGTTATCCTTTGTCAACAATATTCTCCATGTTCTTTCTTTCACTGACTCTATTTTCCCCAAAACCAAATTCAGTATTCAAAAGGAAAACAAAACAAAACTAAACTAAAGAAAAAAGTTTTCTTATCTGTGAATAAGTTATTGCTGAGAGATGTTTTGAGAGCAGAAAGAGAGGGAGTGACTACTTCCATGATATTCACTCTTACCTGGATGATCTGCCAGCGTTGGTGATGCTCTTTTAGGACCACAATGCTCCACATCCAGAACACTGGGCCGGCTGGGCAGGTGTTAGCACTCACTTCGGGAACTCTGGCACCTCCAGTCAGGAAGAATGACTGAGGTGTCATCATACTGCCTCGACAGCCTCAAGAAACAGCTTTCTCTTGGATTTATTTGGTCCACATACATTTGAGTGCTCATTATGTGCAAAGAACTGTCCCAGGAACAGTGATGGACAAGAGAAAGTGCTCAGGAGGTTAACCCTCCATGAGAAGAGAAGTGTGAAAAACTGCCGAGTAGAATTTTAAAATAAATAACTTTCCTTAAACAAATTAAACTCTCTACGGTAAAGATATACAGGATCTGGACAAATAATGCCCTCTTTTATTGCAAAATTTTTATTACAAAATCATAAGCATATAATTCCGTAACATAATGATATCACACTCAAGCACACCACATGACATTTTAGGTGAAATGTCCAAATTAAAACTATAAATTATTACACCCATATTATTACTCCACCAACCGCGTTCAAGCAGGCATTACTTCTGCCAGACACTGTGTTTATTTTTCTCACCTGTATTTTCTGATTTGTGTCTTACAAAGAGCAGATATTTCAAGGATAATAAAACAAAATTAAATGAAAACTTATTGTAAAATAAGAAAGGGCATACCTCACCTGGCACCACAGGTGCAAATCCCATTTCTATCAGTGACCAGCCGTGTGAATTTGGGCAAGTTAATTAATCTCTTTAAGATCTGGCTTCTTGGCCTGTGAAATGGAGGTAATAATTCTACCTACTCAAAAAAGTTGTGAGTATTAAATAAGATAAAATGTAACAAAGTGGTTAACGCTATATGTGGAATATAGAACTTTAATGCAACAAATGAGCAGTCAGTTTATTTCCTCCTGAAATCAAACCTCGTAAAATAGATTTGGCCTCAGAGTTGGGGATTTCTATCTGCACAAAACACTTCCAACCAAGATGGAGGCATAGGGAGATGTGCTTAGCCTTCTCGCACAGCCACAAAAAGAATTACAACTAAATCTCAAAACAAATAGCACCCAGAACTGCCAGAAAACCAAACTGTTGGGAAGTCTAACAACCAAGGATTTAAAGAAGTCACATTTGTCTAGGAAGAGTGGAGATGCAGAGACAGGCGGAGAGGCGAGCAGAGGTGGGGTGGCACAGAGGCAGCAGCGGTGGCAGAAGGGGGAGGGGTGGTCCCACATTCACGTGTGGTGGATAAAAATCAGGAGGGCTACCTTGGGGGCAAGTGATCCCAGCCCCACACTAGACCACACAGCCCAGGGTTCCAACACTGGAAAAATAAATCCCTGCAACTTCTGGCTGCAAAGACCAGTGGGGGTTGCGGCAGCAAAAACTGCTGGATTTTAAGGAAGCTCCAATTAAAGGGTCTGCATAGTCTTAGAACGTACACAAACCCATCCACTCTGGGATTCAACACCAGGGCAAGAGCTGGAAGGGCACCATCACATATGGAGAGTGGGTGAAGTGACTGGAAATGAGTGAGTGCTGGGCAAACCACCACAAACCACATAGTGGCACAGTCCCCTCTCTCAGTCCTCCCACCACACAGAGCCACAAAGCAGTTGTCCCACCCTAGCAATTACCTAAGGCTCTACCCTACACAATTTACAGCTGCCTTTTCTATGATAGGCCACGCTACTCAGACAGGAAGTCAAAGAAGCTCTACCTAATACACAGAAACAAATACAGGGAGGTGCCACATTTAAGAGACAAAGAAATATGGCCCAAATGAAAGAACAAAACAAAACCCCAGAAAAACAGCTAACTGAAATGGAGATAGCCAACCTATCAGATGCAGAGTTTAAAACACCGGTGATCAGGATGCTCAAAGAACTCACTGAGTACAGCAACAATATAAATGAAGAAATGAAGGTTACACTAAGTGAAATAAAGAAAAATCTAAGTGGAACCAACAGTGGAGAGGATGAAGCCAGAATTCAAATCAATAATTTGGAACATAAGGAAGAAATAAACATTCAACCAGAACAAAAAGAAGAAATAAGAATTCAAAAAAACAAGGATAAGTATCAGAAGACTCTGAGATATCTCCTAATGTGCCAACATCCAAATAATAGGGATGCCAGAAGGAGAGGAGGAGGAGCAAGAAATTGAAAATTTAATTGAAAAAATAATGAAAGAAAACTTCCCTAATTTGATGAAAGAATTAGACATCCAAGTCCAGGAAGCAGGGAGTCTCAAACAAGTTGGACCCAAAGACGACCACACCAAGACACATCATATTTAAAATGCCAAAGATTAAAGATAAAGAGAGAATCTCAGAAGCAGAAAGAGAAAAGCAGATAGTTACCCACAAAGGAGTTCCCAAAAAACTGTCAGCTGATTTTTTAAAAGAAACTTCGCAGGCAAGAAAGGACTGGCCAGAAGTGATTCAACGTGATGAAAAGCAAGGACCTACAACCTAGATTACTCTATCAAGCAAAGCTATCATTTAGAATGGAAGGGCAGATAAAGTGCTTCCCAGGCAAGATAAAGCTAAAGGAGTTCATCACCACCAAGCCATTATTACATGAAATGTTAAAGGGACTTATCTGAAAAAGATCAAAACTATGAACATTAAAAAGGCAACAAATTCACAACTATTATCAACTGAATCTAAATAAATAAATACAATAAAAAACTAAGCAGACAACCAGAACAGGCACAGAATCATAGATGTGGAGATCATTTGGACGGTTATCAGCTGGGAGGTGGAGTGGGGAGGGTGGGGGAAAAGGTACAGAGATTAAGAAGCATAATTGGTGAGTACAAACTAGACAGGGGGATGTTAAGAATAGATGGGAAATGGGAAAGCCAAAGAACTTACATGCATGACCCATAGACATGAACTAAGGGGGTATGGCTGGAGGGAAGGGAGGTATCAGGTGGAGGGAGGCAAAGAGGGAAAAATTGAGACAACTGTAATAACATAATCAATAAAATATACTGAAACATTTAAAAAAGAAGATGCACTAAACAGATTATGTTCATTATTCTTGTTATTCATAGAAGGAAACTTTCAGGAACAAGTGGTACCTAACCCAGTTTATTATTTTCCAATACTTGCTCAAGTATGAATTCTTTAGGCTTTTCCAACTTTAGGTTGAACTCTCTCAGAAGCCACCCTAGGGTTCACTGCTCTGGAGTCTCCAGGCCTTGAGTTGCTGTTACCTTGTGTTTTATTTCTAGCAAAGGAGCTCATAGAACCTCAGCCCTGTTTCTTATTAGAGCCTTCAAAGTAAGTGACATTTGTCACCATGCAGGTCTAACCCTGGATTACTGAAGCCTATATGTTTCCCTGTAATTGAATCTGAGTGGCACCAATAAAATGGTGATTTTCTCTTTCATCTTTTTCTACATCTTTATTTTTCAAGAGTATTCAGGGCTGACATAGCGACAGCATCTTGTTTACCTCTCCTCTGTTCTTTCCTCCACCCCCCCTCTCCCACCCCTCGGTGCTGAATGGGCTCTAAGTCCTCCTTCTACATAATGAGGAAATTAGTTGCTGACTCTCCTTCTACTCAGGAGTCTCCAAAATTTGCTGATTGCCAAAATGGGTTTTCTTTTGAGAGGAAATTTTATTTTTTCCTCTTGAACAAATGTAGTTGTTTTCTTTTGTTTTAATAATACATTTAGTTTTACCCACCTTAGAAGTTCTCAGCCAGTTCAGATAATCAACTCATGGCTTAGTTCGTTTTCCCCAGACTCTGTCTGGATAGTTTTAAAGAGCGAGTTATATCCTTATATATAGAGACGCAACTGGGGGAAAAAAACAGCATAAATTCTCACTAAGAGAATTCTTGGAAAACAGAATTGATGGTTCTCTAAATATGATAGCTACTACTATTGGTACTTCTATTAATGAACATTTAATGAGCAGTTACTACGAGCCAAGCAAGAAACAGACATCATTTAATCCTTTTAAGAATGCTCTGAGTTGCTATGATTTTCTTTCCCATTTTATTCTTGAAGAAACTACTGCTAATGAGTCATGGGGTCTGGAATATGTTAATTAAGCTTAATAGATTTTAAGATTTACTCATATAAGATAGGAATATACTGTTGAATAAAATATTTTCAGTGTGTGCCAAAGTCCATTCACAAAAGCATGACTTTGCCTCTAAAACCTGTTTGCATTAAATGAAAACAACAGCAGTTTAGCAATGAATTAAAGTCTGTTATCTTTAGGCATAATCTATGTTACCTACTGTTCCAAGTTTGTGGGCTCCTCAGACAGCTATAGCACTTCAGCACTTAAAAAGCTTTCACAATGTCTACTTTCACGTTTTCCAATAGTGATCTGAGACTATCCATTCTGACAGGCACTATCTGGAGAAAGGGGCGGCATTGTCTGGTACAGCTGGGGTTGTCTGGCGGCATAATTACTCGATTCTCCATCTAATAATTTTGTATAGGTTATTTTAAACTGACACTGGTAGTTTGGCAAACCCGGGAAGTGTCCATAAAACATTGTCAAAAGGTTTAAATTTTCAACCAGTTTTGGTGGTAGTGTAACTTTGTTTTTATGACTTGATAGAAAAGAAAATATGTGACTCTTCATCAGATTTATGTCCAAGATGTATAAACACGATGGGTTTTCTCAGATACACCCAACTTCAAACATCCAATTGTTTTTTCCATTGTCCATTGAATGTCCCCCAAATTTTAGTCTATAGAAAATTAATGACTGAATTAAGTCAGTAAACGTTGCAAAATGAACTAGACACAAAGAATGATGCAACACAGAAACGGAAATCACAAACAGGGGACTATCTGGCTGCATAAAAAATCATAATTAGTCGTGAAAATATCTGAACATCTAGCCTTTCGAGGTACAACTCTTTATGAGTGTGGTGCTTTTCCAGTCGTAAAGTTTTGTAAAACCATGACAATAAAAAAGCAGTGTAATTGAGGTTGCAAAGAAAACCCAAGCAGCACAAGGTGTCTGATGGGATAATCATTGAGTCCATTATGGACCATTACTTTGTCTATGACCAGAAGTTTGAATTGCACTCAGAAAGACTTCATGATAATTTAATGTACTATGCAACCAGGCATAAATAAGTTTTCATTTATTTGTGTAGCAAATATATACACACATGAATGCCTACATGACCACTAGAGGCAGTGTTTGGAGAGTGAGTGGTAGGGACTGCCTGGGTTCAAATCCTGCCTCTGCCGCTTACCAGCACTTCAGTTTGGGCAAGTTCCTTCACTTTCCTATTCCTCAGTTTCCTCACCTATAAAATGAGGATAATAATAGAATATAAGTCATATAATTGATGTGAAGATTAAAGGACTCAAAACAGTGCCTGACATACATTGTAGTACAAATACTTACTGGGTGCCTGCTGTGTGCCGTGCACTCTTCTTCATTCTGGGGAAACTGAGGTGAACAAAATAGAGAAGGCCTCTATCCTAGTCTGTAATTACATTCTATTGCAAGAGGAAGTCAACCTGGGAACATAGACTATAAATAAATTAGATCATTGAAGATTATGATTAAGTACTAAGAAGGCAAGAAAAGCAGTTTTTGAGAATAACTGAACTCACAATATAACTTGAGACTGATATTTTTTATTTTAACACAACAGACACATGCATAGATACAAGTATATACAAGGTCTGTCTGGAAAGTAGTCAGCCATGTACTATAAAAATCAGACATTTATTGAAGAACATACAAGATACAAGAAACATTGTACACAGGACAATGATACCCCAGTCTCCTTCAAAGTAGGTACCTTGGGACCTCACACAGTTTTCCTATTTGCCATCAACTGCCCCTTCATATATTCCTGAATCTCATCAATGGTCTTGAAATTTCTTCCCTTTCAAAGGTGATTTTTGTTTTGGGAAAAGCCAGGAGTTGCAGAGTGCCAAACCTGGGCTGTAGGGGGGCTGAGTCACCTGGGTGATTCGATGTTTCACCAAAGAACTCTGCATGAGATGTGATGCATGAGCAGGTGTGTTATGATGAAGCTGCCAATCACCACTTTCCCACAGCTGCGGTCTTCTGAAACATCTGAACAGTTTCTGCAGAGGAATGTTCAAGCTTAATGCAAAATTTGATGCAGATTCATTGCTCTACTTACTCAGTCCTTTTAAATGAAATGGCCACACACTACACATGCTCACTCAATGGCATCTACCACCCCCACTGACTAGTACAGTGAAGTCATCATGGTTCACACATGTGCATTCCAGTCCACTCTCCTTGGCTGCCAGGCTGCATCGATGCCATGCAAACCATTCTCGTTATATTAACAATGGCTGGACTTTTTCCAGACAGATCTCAGAGGATTGACAGTTGGCTTTTGGTGCCCCTCACTAAAGAACTAGTGAGAATACTTTGAGAGACATACTCAAATAATAAATTGACCTCTGTTCGACACAGGCTAGTCTTCTCTTCTGTGTACTCTCCAAGTTCTGTTGTACCTTCTCTTCTTGGGCACCCCACTTATTCACGGGAATGTGACTTTCCTACTCCTTTGCCCTCACTGTGGGTTGCCGTCTCAGCAGGCAGTGGAGTACTGCTAATGGAGCTTAGCTCACACTTAATCTCTTCTCTAATAAATGTCTGGGGTTAAGAGGTTTTATCAACAGGGCCTGTCTTTTCTCTGCGTTTGCATGATGCTACAGCTCCTCCAGTCTCTCTGCTGGTAGTGCTGCCTTTCTCTTGCTGGCTTCCTCTGGGTCTTTGTCCATTGCCTACTGTGCTGTCATGATGGGCTATTTAGCCTCATTTGGAAGAGCAGCTTTCGTACTGAGGTTTGAATTGAAAGCAGATTTCCCTCATTTGAGCAGAAATGAGAGAGTCATGACACTCCATGTGTAGCGTCACCAGCCTCTCCATGGCTGGCATGGCTCAGAGGCTTCCTGTTTAACACATTCCTGCCCAGTATTATGTAGGCAATAATAATCTAGTGTAGTTGCTAAGGAAAAGTGAGGACAATAGATCAGACCATAATGTCTATTGTTGGAATAATAGTAATAATAATAATTCTGAATTTGGGGATGAAAATATTTGCTCATGGGGTAGAAGTCTTTGTTATTGAAATGTTGTCATGCATATAGTTCTTAAAATAAGAATTGTCCATTGGAATAATTTGTAAGTATTTTCCTAGTCTGTGGTGAATTGTAAAGACGGGGGCAGTAAAAGTGGAAATAAATTTGCTGGCTCTATTTTAAGGTCAACAGTATTAAGGTGTCAGGCAAGCAGAGGGAACACTCAGGAATTTACTCTCTCTGGCCAACCTTCTCAAAGAGCACAGATAATCACAGCTTCCTCTTCAGTGTAGGCTGCATCTTCAGGAAGAGTATTTCTGAAAGTTTTTTTTTTTTAATTTTGCTTTGTTTTTTTCAACTTTAACACATTTTTATAAAGACCATTGTCTGTGAGATCTCAGCATAGGACCTCTGCCTCAGAAGGCAGGGCTAAGTGCCTCATTACTATGCAGACACCTTTGAATTCTCAAGGTTAGTTTCACAGTAAATAAAATATTTTTCAATTATTTACCACTGTAATACAAATTGTACCTTCAAATTATGATTTCACTAAAATTTGTTTTACCATGCTCTGTTGTAAGCATGTCAGCTGTATTATATTATTTTCACAATCCCTGTGAACTAGGTATTGTTACAACAATTTTTGAGATTGTTAAACTGAGGCATGAAAAGACTTTACGAACAAAGTTCTTTACCCCCTAGGTACACCATTACCTCATATGGAGTTCTGAAGGAGGAGAATTCAGGAAACACCTGGAAGTTGAATTAATAGTCATGTAAATAATAGGTTTTGTTGTAATTAAAATTATTGTCGATGTCAAGTAA
This sequence comes from Micronycteris hirsuta, assembly GCA_004026765.1. Taxonomy (NCBI): domain Eukaryota; kingdom Metazoa; phylum Chordata; class Mammalia; order Chiroptera; family Phyllostomidae; genus Micronycteris; species Micronycteris hirsuta. Next base: position 81,034 of record PVJI01002341.1, read on the forward strand.
TTCAAACTTTAAAATGGAAGCTCTTAACTTGTAAAGACGTGATTTAGTGGCAGAGGTATTTATTTGTCTTTTGGATGAGAGAGTACTGCAGCTGCTCACTGTGTTTTGAATAAACTGTTGCCGCGAAAATCTTGATTGATGACCACAACGGCCTGCTGTAGTACATTTGTTCTCACCTCCGATCAGTTGCGTTAGTAAAGGACGTTTGTCCCACTTCGCACGCAGAGGCGGCTGTAGTTCCCTGACTGACCGACAGGGGAGGGGCTTCATTCGGCTGTACCTGCCAGTGAGCAATCTCGGCTAACAGTACCCTCAAGGAGACAGAGCCTAAAAGCGCAGCCTGAACTCGGGAAAATATTTGTTTCGAACCCAGAGCCAGTCATATCTTTCGTTTATATTAGGAAGTCCATGCTTATGTTAGAGTCACTGCTCTTTCCTCCATGGCTCATTGTGTCCTGCATCCTCACTGGAATGCGCAGAGGGGTCCTAGAACGCATGTCAGACAGGCGAAGAAAAAACTTGAGGGTTAATGGATTGCAGTGTTTTCCAAAGAAAATAAGAGCAAAATGTGGACTTAGGGAAAAAAAGATACTTGAAAATTTTAAATAAATCTGTTTAACCTAGAGTAATTATCAATTACTTTTAATTGCCTGTAGTAACATTTTTTTGTTTTTAATTCAATTTTTTCTAAATCCAAATTTTAAAACTTTACCTTAATTGAGCATTGTATGTTTTTCACTGACTATATTCAAGAATAATTTAAGAAGGCATTATTCAGAAGATTTGTTAATGTTTAATATGGGTAGATACATCCAATTCTAGCCCCTAAGGGCAACAGAAATATTTCTGCTCTCTAGTGACAAGGAATCCTATAATTCATCCCGAATGCTTAAATAATATGTTTGAATAACTCTATGTTTTATGACCACCACAGAGTACAACTCAAAGTAGTTTTGTCACTACGTACCTGCATTTAGGATCAGCATGAAGGTGGGAGTCACATCACCAAAGTTCGGCTGCCACCACGCCTCAGTTCCTTCCAGGATTTAAATGGCCAGCAACTGTCTCCTGACCTCAGGGGGCCGAGAGCATACATTTGAAAGAAGTTCTATTTTTGTTTTGTGGGCAGTAAAACATTAAGTGCCTATCATTTTATTGCAACCATTCTAACATTTCTCTCTAGCCAGCGGGTTATATGAAGTGTTTCTGCACGTAATACCAGGTGTCTTCTTAATCATCAACTTGTTCTAAAGCTTAAGAATTTGTGTTTACTCAATAAGCTGAAGAAATGGAGTTCCTGTTTGTCATGAAAATTTTAATTTATTAATACTGTTAAAAATAAAACTTGATTTTCCATTCTGAATATTAGTTTAATAAAGGAAGATAAATATAAATAATTTACATATGAATGGATAAGTGCAAGTGAGGACAAAGAGTTGGAAGATACCAGAAGTTTTACCTTCAGTACCATATGTTATTATTAGTCTGTGCCTGAATTACATGTAGCTAGAAAAATGAAGAGAGATTACAATTAAAATGTCAAAAAAAATACTTACAGTATGTTTAATGGTGCTTTCTGTCTCTGTGAGCTCAGTTTATTACCTCTCTGCCCCCATTACTGGAAAGAGTTAAATGTCCCAACTAAATATTAAAGCACTATTGCACAATTTGTCATTTAAAACATTTTACTTTTTGAGTATTTTAGCAATAAAATATTTAAAACTGTGAGCACATTAATACAAAATCTAGGTTTTTGATTATAATGTGTTACAATATGTTGGCTTAAAAAACATGGTATTTTATTTTTAATTACAAAAGCAATGTATAATTTCACCAGAACGTTCTGCATAATCCTCCTCTTGTTGCTACTTCAAATGGGAATGAACTTAAAACTTTAGTATTTAATACAATCAGTGATCTTTTCATTATTTTTTGTTTTAGAAAAATAGTGCTTGTATCCACATTTTTATAAACAATAGGATGTCTTTCCCATCTTTTTCATGTTTATGCTATTTTAAATCTTCTCTCTCTCCTTGGAATGTTAAACAAATGAAAATAACTTCCACAGCTGAAGTCCTTTTTGAAAGTAAAGTTTTGTTTAGCTGAATGCTAGCCAAAGAATACTAGTCTTGGGACATGGAGTCTAAACCACAAGCATCACGGTTAGGTAGAGAAGACCACCTGTCCAGTGTCCCTAAATTTGAAGTATTTTTAGACATCAGGTAGGAAAGATAGTCTGGAAGAAATTACCCTAGCTATAGTCAAAGGGGTGGGAGAAGGTCCCAGAGGCGCAGGGCCCGCCCTAGGATAGGCACAGAGTCCAAAGAAAGGAAATGTCTGCTCCTGTGCATTGGCTATGGGCAGCAGTCCAGAAAGCCCAAGTGCAAACAAGAAGCTAAAGCTTCTGGAGTTAGGTGGTGCCTGGCTACAATAACCTGCAGAAATAGCCACCTGCAGATTAATCTGAAGTCCCAACTGTCTGTGGAAGAAATGTGAGCAGCCCTTTATCTGGCCTGCAGCCATTAGCAAACCAGTCAGTTCTGTCTGTTTTTCTCACTCTCTGGATGCTCTAATTTAATTTAGGACATCTCAGAATTTTCTCCTTATCAGCAACATGAATGTCTTACTCACTGCAAATGAGTCAATAGATCAACCTCCGTAAAGGGGAGAAATGAGAAGAGGTAGCTAATGAAGGAAAAAAGCAGATGAAAAAAGGGAAAATGCTGAAAGCTATTTGTAAATACATACCCATATTTTCCACTACTACAAGTAAACACCACCAATAAGGTTTTAGACCACATCCTTATAGATATTTCCTATCTATTTATAAGGAGATGGGTAGCTGTTCTCTATTTAGACATCAGCCTATTTCTCTGTTTATGTTTTCAGTTAATGTGTGTGGACATTGTTCGATGTCAGTACACAGAAATCTAACTGAGCATTTTTAAATGCTGACTGTATAGGTGTACAATAAGTTACTTAACCAGCCCTTCTTAATGGATGGAATTTTTCAGTTTTTTTTCCTACTGAGTACAATGAATAAACCTATTTTCACATACATTTTTGCACAATTGCCTAAATATTTCCTTAAGATAAATTTCAAAGAAATTAGGTTTTAAAAGCTGTATGTGCTTGAAAAAACAATTATACACATTCAAAATGTCTTCCTGAAAGTCTAAGCCAATTTACACCCTTCCTGTTAATGAAGAGAATTTGTTTACACATAGCTTCAGCATCACTAACATCTTTTTTTTTTTTAATGCTTCCCAGCAAATCTCAAGTCTGGTAAAATGAAAACCAAGAAAGACAAAAATGTCCCCCAAACTGCTGCAATCCTTCAGTCAATGCAGCGCTGAGCTTATAACCTACACCAATTTTCAGTTTATACCTTTAATATATCCTGGGGCAGTTCTTCAACCTCTTCCACAAAATTCAATTTTAATTTATATTTGTCCACATCCTTTCAAAGGTGGTTTGAACAGATGCAGGCTATTGAAAATAATGAAAGCAAATTTCTCAGTACTTCCCTTGAGCTATTTTATAGTTCCTACTTTAACAGGCAGGAGATAGTCAAGAAATGATTCTGCTGTTTCTTAAAGAATTCACAATTCTATATTCAATAAAGAATGTGAATTCCTGGAAGGTATGGTTTTTTTGAGGTGTTTAATGTCAGCTCCCATGAAGGACAGATCCACACCCCAAATCTTATAGGATTCCATGCTGCAGAATTTACTAGTTCGCTAACTTCTCAAATGGGATTTGAGTATCATTGTTGCAGGTTACTTGAGCAGAAAAGGGTATCAAAATATTGTGTAGTAACCTTTAACTGTTGGTTAAAATGGCAACAATGGAGTTTTTTTTTTTTTCAGTTTGAAAGAGCAATAAAGAGGAGCCTCGGGGGATGAAATCTTGCTCATCTCACCATCTGGATTATGAATGTGAAAGGATATTACTAAAACCAAAAGCACGCAAAGGCAAATAATGTTCTGACTTTAATTTGTTTGCTTAATGAATGGATTTCTTAATGTTGACCTATGATGTGCCATGGATTTTTAAAACATAAAGATAAAAAAATGGGTAAGGTGATATGACTAGAATATATTTCAATTTTAAGTACTTGTTCCTAAACAGAAAGAAAAGCTAGCCAGGACATGAAACATAAAGAACATGAAACTATTGTTGCAAAACTCCAGTGTTGGCTGTTGGCGGGAGTGGGGAATTGGCTCAGGATGGAGAGGTACGGACAGGTGGAAAGTCTTCTCTTCGAGGGGGTGGGAGGGGGCAGGAGGGGGCAGGAGGCAAAGACAAATCAAATCTTTTGGTGGCTATAGTTACTTACTAATTTTTATGTGTTAGTAGATACACATAGATTTTAATATTATTCTTAGAATGGTAGGGTAATATTTTGGGGTTTGGGGAATTATAAAAAATATTGATTTTTAAAATGACGGAAGAGAAACTTAACAGGATGAGCAAGAACATAGGGAGGGGTTAAAATAGTAAATATTAAATACAATGAGAATAAAACCAAAATACAGGTATCATCTTCACAATAAATTCAAGAGAACTAAATTTCCTTATTATGAAATAAGAAATATCAAATTATACTTTAAAATATATGAAGATATGGATTGTTTATAAGAAATGAACCTGGAATAAAATGAAGACAAGGGTTGAAAAGAAAAGAATGTGCAGAGTTATAAAGGCAAATACAAATGAAAACGGAAAAAGGACTGACAGTATCAATATATCAGAGAAAGCAAAATCTCCAACTGCATTAAATGAGACAAAGGAGTTATATCAGGGTCAAAGCTGTAGAGCAAAGTTAAGTTTATGTCTTCATTCACCAGGCACATAGCATCAAAAATATATAAAACAAAATCCTCCAGTTATACAAAGATAACTTAGTCAACTAAAGAGTCAATGCATTAAAAATAGGATCAGCAGACTCCTTTTCAAATATTTACAAACACATATGTTTAAAGCGTTTGTCTTGTACTGACAGAGATTTGAGTTATTTTCTTACATGATTAAAACATGCACAATGGGAACCATGAGCTTCATCTCCCAGAGAACCGCAGAGGCCACGTTTTCCAGCCAATCCAATAAAACTAAACATCTACAAAATCATGAACAAATAACCAAAAGTAGTCTTCTAAACACCACCAGATCAGAATAGAAATCAAATGGCTAAGAATGGCAAATTAATTTTATGAGCACTTCACTTCAAAATCTATGCAGCTGTGGCCTTGAACATTCTATCAACAAAGAAAGTCTGACATTTAACAATTAAGAATTCCAATTAAGGAAAGAGCAAACCAAGTTCTGTTATTGTAAGAGCTGAACTATTTTAGGCTTCTGGCTTATCTAGTAGTATATTTAAGGTCATACTACACCAAATTCACGGGGAGGCTTGGCAAGGATTCAGGCCTATTTTTGACAATTTTCCTGTCACAAGCAGGAGCATGAGTCAGGCTGCTCTGGCCCCGAAGGGCCCAGGGACAGATTCTCAGCAAGAAAGAGGCATCTCAGTCAAGAACGCAAATTGGAGGGGCTCCAAGCACTTCCCCCTCTGCCCCTCTGCTGTCAGAAATGTAACTCACTGGCAGCTGGATGCATACTCAGGAGTCTGGGAGATTCACAAAAGGCTGATGGTACCAGGGCCAGAGAGTAGCACCAGGGCTAGGGATTAGCACCACGAAAGGCGCTAATTGGGTGGTGCAGATCATACTTTGCCCATGTGCCCACTGAAGGCCAGTAGATCCTTCAGTCCAGCCCTGCTCCACTGGCCAAGTCATGAGCCAGTTTACCCACATCTCTGTCTCCATGTGAAGAGGCACCTTCTTCTGTCCTGGGACCATGAATGGTAGGGGTGGTCACAGACTACAATGCAACTCAAAGGCTACCATTTCTCTGGGGCCATAGAGGAGTTTGGGAAGCCATGCAGATGATGCGATAATAAACTGACACACTGGTCTGACTCAGTGTTCTGCAGGGAGGTGGTAACAGAAGGACGGGAACACTGTTCTGAGATGTTGGTGGCTAGGAAGCCACAAGAGCAAGGGATTAGCATGCCCTCCCACACTCCCCTGAAAAAGACAGTCTTTTAGGTTGAGATGCTGTTTGGGCAGGTGTGAAGTTGACCTTCACTCTTTGAGCTATGCTCCTGAGAGACCCTGGCCTCCAACCAGAGAAGGAACAGGGCTGCCCCCTTTTCAAGTATCACATGAACCAGATGTGGTCTGAGCATGTGCCGGGTACCTACCAGCAGGGCAGAGCCCTAGGTCAAGCCTGGAGCGTTCCATCACCTCTGAGGCTGCGCACGTACCACCTGGTGCCACCTTCCACTTGTTTCAACAGCCAGCTTTCAGGAAGGGCAGAGTTTTCCCAGCCCTTTGGAACCCAACAGATTCAGTATGTCATATAGGGCTCTGTGGAATTCCAAGAGCTTGCTACTCAGTGTAAAGTCTTAGAGCATCAGAATCCCCTGGGAGACAAGACCCCCAGGTGACTAGTGTGTGCACTCAAATCTGGGAAGCAATGTTGTACCAGACCATCCCCTTTCTGGCGAAGTTAGAGTTAGTACAAGAGAAGGTATGCCATTGTTTTGAAAGCTGAGGTCACTGAGCGGTGGGTGGTTGATAGGTTTCTACCCTTTTCTCCGGTCTAAGCTCCTTAGAGGTCTTGAACACCAGGTGTGTATGCACGACAGAGTTGCTGTTGGCCTATAGAGCTGTTTCATCCCTGTCTGAAGGCCTGACCCAATTCTAACGTCTGTAGTTAAGGCGTTCTGAGTCAGCTGTTTGAAGAATGTAATGTAAGTGTCACTCAGTTGGACAGTGAAGGACTTGCTCCTGATGAGTTTATCCTTTCCAGAACCCTGAACTAGCTGGTTCTCATCTTAGAAAACGTTGCGGTGTCACCTTTTCCATCCATTGGGAGACACCACCTTACATGCAGGAATTCTCTCTCCTGGGTGACAATGACCTGTCAGATGTGCCATGTGTTTATGTCCCATCCTCTAAAGGAAACAATCTTTTGTGGGCAAGCCAAGATTTACCAAAAACACTGAAATTAGGTGTTTTCTTATATTCCAATGTTTGATTTAGACACAGTGTATCATATTTTTATGGCATGATTTCAACAATAACAGCATAAACTTTAATTATCATTTTGTTTACAACAAAATATATATAGTCCACTTGTCATGAAGATTTCCAAATATCTATTATACAGACATGCTTTGTGATGCCATTTTCAAAAAGGATCCACCAAACATCTTTTTAAATGTGTTATTTGAGAATTCCTGGGTACTGGCATTTCTTTCTCACCACGATGCTGAAGAAGGAAGTGGGGCATCCTCTGTGATGTGCTGTGGTCTAATCTCTGAGGGGGTACAAAACAGAAAAACATGGCCTCTCTCAACAGGTTACAGTCCAGAGTAACATCCACAAAATGGAGAAAACTGAATATCATATTACATTTACATTGCCTAGCTTGAAGGTCAAAGAGAGACCTTATCTCTTGCTCTAGGAATCTGGGAAGCCTACTTCCAAAACCTTTGATTTAAACATTTCACTTAAATAGAGTCAGGCTTCTCAGTGAATGTAGGCATAGAAATAAAAATTAGATGTCAGCCAGCATATGTGTGCCAATAAACTATAAAATGACTTTCCTAGAATTTCTAATTTCAAATGTCCTCTTTGTCTTTTAGTTTAAAATTGTTGCTAGGATGTCCTCCTCCTCATGACAAACACGCAGGTTAGAGACCAGGGCCCAGTCACGGGGCTGGAGGTGGAGAGAACCCTGCAGGCCACGTATCCCATACGCAGAGCTTGAGTAAAGCTGGGATCAGAATTATAATAGTGTAATCGATCTTCTGCTTATCAATGTAATGCAAATCCACTGCAAAAAAATACAGAAAATTAATAAAGAAGGTATTTTATCTAATGTACCAATCAGAGATGACTGCTATCCACACTTAAGACCATATTTTACTAGAATTTTTGTGTTGCATCTGTACTCTAATACATATATGTGTTGATATCCTGCTGTGAATTCTTGGGACTGGCTGTGGGAGTGGGAGGAGAGGGATACGGGAAGTTACAATTCACGTCTCTTTCAGTTGAAATTGCTTTGTCTTGCATCAATTTTCAGTGCTATCATTTTGATGTATGGTATGACAAGCTACCCTCTTTAGCACCATCCGGTATTCGCTTATGTTGTCTACACCATTCTATGGGAGGTTTGACAGATATGCAGGCTGAACAAAATGGAAATCATTCCCTCCGAGTTCTGTCACGGGCTTTGATTCAGTAAGCACATGAAAATTAAGAGTTACTCAGTTCCCTAAAAGGTTTCAAATGTCCATGTCTCCTTCAGTGTGATGAAAATGTTAAGTCCTTCAAAATGTGTTTCTGATATAATTAATATAAACTTTTTCGGGGGGAGTCATATGCCTCTTAATCCCAAATTATCTGTGTTTTCCAGAATGGAACTGCTTGACTGAGAGTTTTATGTCTTCAAGACATTATTTTAGATACCATGCAAGAAAAAATTTGCACCAAATATGGCCCTCACTCATAGAATGTACTGTCTAGAATGAGAGTTATGAAGCCTATGAACTATACTAAATGATAAGCTCAATGATGGGCATAAATTCCAGGGAAGTGCAGAGCTGACTTGCCTTCGTGCCTTCCTGAGAAACCCAGTCACTCTCTCAGATTCTCTTGGGCATCAGGAAACCTCCCAGTCCTCAGTCTATAGACCCTTTCACAAACTTCCTTGAGCCTATGCACACTTCTGTCACTACAGGTAACTCCATTGTTCTTGCTTCTTCCTTCTTTTCCAGATGGACAGTATACTGGGAGCAGGTAGGATGATTTTCATTTTTGCATTCCTGAGAAATAGCATCTGGCCCATAAAATTTTTAAATAAATGCTATTGGAATTAATGAAACTGACAGTAGTTCAGGGGAGGAACAGGAAATCAAAATCATTTTGATTCTGAGGTACCAACAGCTTCTCTAAGAAGACGAAATTACAGAAAATAATTAGAACATAAAGGGGAACTAAAAAGAAACCCAAGTCAGACTGTTCTGGCCCTGAAGGGGTCCTCCCTCACACCTACAAGTGGGAAGCAATCAATTTGTTTGACATTTTTAAAGTTGTGATAAAAATTCAAAGACAAATTAACTTTAGAAACAAGCCTTTATTTAAATAAGGTAGGGAAGCTGAAACAATAAAGTTTCTTTCAGAATTTTTAAAAGAAGGAATTGTCTAAATAATTGAATGGTTTCCAATTATTTGAGATAGTGTTTCCCAATCTCTTCTTTGGCACTTACATTACTTTCACTTTCTACCACCTTTAAGCCAAATTTCTAAAACACAGTTCTAGTTGAAATAGGCATTTGATGTGAAGCAACCTGGCTGTAGGAGGCTTGCAGGGGAAGGGAGATGGTTATGTCATTGAGGAGGTCGGCAGGCATTCATAATATGCATATACGGGGGGGGACCAAAAAAGACAGACTTTATTCATTTATAAAAAGCTGTGTATTTATTCTTACATGTTTAAATTTCAGTCACCTTCAAAGTGCTCCCCATTTGATGCATATATCTATCGAGACTTTTTTCCATTGCTGAACACAGTTTTTGAACTCATCGATTTTGATGCCTTTCCGTGTTTCTGATGTTTTTTGTTTTACCTCTTTCACATCGGCAAAACATTTCTCTTTGAGGACCTTTTTCACCTGGGGAAACAAAAAAACAGTTTCTTGGGGCAAGATCAGGTGAATGGGGAGGGTGGGGCATGGGGGTCATGCCAGTTTGGGTCAAAAAATGGTGAATACTCTGAGTAGTATGGGCAGGTATACTCATAAATCACTCATCATGCAATAAGCAAATGCAATGTCTTCCAAAAAAATTCATCGAAGCCAAATGCAGCCTCTCTCAACAACGCCAGCTGGTACACTGATATGGATGGGCTCCTAGAATACTCATCTAGCGGGGGAAGCCTGTACTACAAGGAGCCTGCCCTCCAGAAGATAATTCCATTATTTGAGGGTCCCCCTCTCATATACGGTGTATGGGGAAATGATAAAATCTTAATTAGCGTAAGAACACATTTCAGGAAAATTCTGGAAGAGTAGAGAGCAATATATTTGAATATAAAGTACAATGGTTCAGGTTTTCCATTTAATTTCTCTCACCTTCATCAAATCTATAAGGATATGATTATACTGCACTGTTATGCTCCAGTTTTTCATAAGCCCTTCTTTCAAATATCTCTTTAGGAGTGGGTGGCTTTCTCAATATTATTTTTAGCATGATTAAACTTATTTTTAAGTTGAAACCCAAATTTCTTGAGATTGTATTTGGATTACAATATTTTATTACAGAACTAGAAAAAAAAAGTATTAATGTTGGAAGAAACCTTGTAACGTTTCCTAACCTGATCCTGAACGAAGTGAATAGAGAGACAAGTACTGGTCACAGCGCTCTCAGAAGGACAAACATGTTCAAGTGACGTTGGCTGTGTACCTGGTTCTCCCACCTACCTTGTGGATTTTCTATTAAGTAGGAATGAACTAAATCATTCACTACTTAAAATAGAATAGTTGATTAGGTTAAATGTTTTAAATATTTTGATTGCAAGCCTACTGAATTAAACATTCCAATAGAATGTAAGCTCCATTAAAGGAAGAATTTTCACCTGTTTTCCAAAGCCTGGGGACAATGCCTGAAACAAAATAAGTGCCTTATAAAGTCTTTTTAAATTCATTAATTTAATAAATTAATAGTTCTGAAAAAATTAACATTAAAACTCTACTAAATATATTTCAATTTTGAATAATTCAGAGTCACTATTATAACTACCACATATCCTCACATTTTTAAAGTGTTTTAATTTTGAGGTGCCAGGTTATTTTGGGGGTTCTTATTTTATGGGTTGATAGAAATGAATTTTATTGGGATTTAACCTCTGCTTTAAAATGTTTAGAGGCAGGGAGCTTACTCTATATTTGTTCAAACTTAAGCTTTTCTTAATGTTGAGGCTATTCTCTCTGTAATTCATGGGAGATGACCAAGAAATATGACTTAATTATTATAAGTAGCGATATTTTGGCAGCAAGCTATCTAATAAATTAACTCATTAACCTACCCAACCACCCATCTATTCAAAATGGTTCTGCCCTGGAAGCTGGCACGATGTATGAATTAGAAGCGCATGGTGTAGCATGGTTCGATAAAGTCTTCATGTTTAATATTTATTGGGCCTCCTCAGTGTGCCTGCCAAATATCCCATTAGATCACAGTTCTCACCTTCAGAAAGTAAGGCTGAAACATCTTGTGAAGTCTCTGTGGAATGAGGCAACTGGCCAAACCAAAAAATAAATTTAAAAAGTAATGACTGTCATTTTACTCTTGAATCTTGATTCTTTCATGCTCAGTCTAAAAGAATAAATCTGAAACAGAGGAAATGGGGCATATTCAGCCTGTGTTCAGTTTTTAGGCCAGTGAAAGTAGACCCATCCATTTGCAAAAGGCTATATTGAGCTGCCTTTGTGGAAGCAAACTTGATTGTGTTTTCAGAGGTAATCAACTTCATCAATTTTTTTAGAAGTTGTGATACAAAGTTTAAGGAGAAGTTTTTCTAGAAATTTGCATCTAATTGGGCAGTAACTTAAGAAAAATATTTCTTCCAAATGTTTTAAAATTCATTTTATTTATTCATTTATTCATTGATTTTATTTACTGTATTGTTTTAAGTTCCCATTCCTACACCCCCTCCCCTTTGGCAACCATCAGCTGTTCTCTGTATCTGTGGGACTGTTTCTGTTTTTGTTTGTGTGTTTATTAACTTACTTTAGTTTTTTCAAGTCCACATATAAGTGCGCTCATACGGCATTTGTCTTTCTCCATATGACTCATTTCACTTAGCATAATACCCTCTAGGTCTATCCATGTTCCTGCAAATGGCAAGATTTCATTCTTTTATATTGCTGAGTAATATTTTGTCATATATATATCTCACATCTTCATTCATTCATCTGTTGATGAACATCTAGGTTGCTTCCATATTTTTTTTAAAGATTTTATTTTTATTTACTTTTAGAGAGAGGGGAAGGGAGGGAGACAGAGAGGGAGAGAAACAGCAATGTATGGTTGCCTCTCACATGGCCCTCACGGGGACCTGGCCTGCAACCTAGGCATGTGCCCTGACTGGAAATCGAACCGGGACTCTTTGGTTCCCAGCCCGTGCTCAATCCACTGAGCTACACCAGCCAGGGCTGCTTTCATATTTTGGCTATTATAAATAATGTTGCAATGAACATAGAGATGCATATGTGTTTTTGAATTAGTGGTTCTGTTTTTCTCAAACAAATACCCAATATTTTTAATCAACTGACTTTCTAAATTGAACTATTTCCCCCACTAGCCCAACTTCAACTGAACACACTCCCAAAAGCAATGATGTGGAGAGGCACTTACTCCTTTCCTCCAGGTGATGAAGCTTGGAGGTTAGCAATTGGGAATAAGATCTTGAAATTTCCTACAAGAGGCTGAGCTGTGCATTTTGCTGGATGCCAGATCAGTAGCAGGACCTGAGGATCATACTGGTGGGGCATCAGAGTGCAGTGGAAAGTGTGGTAAAGGAATCACTGGGAAGCTTGATGAGTGTACTGCGAGGGTGGTTCTTGAACTGGAAACCTCCTTCTAGTCTAGAAATGTATGAAAGCAGGAGTCTTGTTCTAGTCTTGCCTAGCAGAAGGGTCTATTCTGAAGTTTGCCCAAGAAGAAAAGTCAAAGGGAGAAAAGGGGTCATCGTCCCAAGTCCTGTAGCTCTGGGAGAGAACAGAAGAGAACCACTTCGATTCCCTTGGCTTCCTGTGAAGGGGCATGGAGATTACAGAAGGAGCTTAGGCTATAGGGTTGTCCAGTCATTTGACCAGGTGAGGGGACATTTCACCTCACCAATAATGCTACCTGGCTGCTTTTGTTTTCCCCAGTGCTGCTTGTGTGGTGTTGTGAGGAGGGCTGAGCAGGAGGGAGAAAGAAAAGGTAAAGCCTGTTGCCTGAATAATTGTTGTTGTTTTTTTTTTCTTTTTCATAATATGAGGTACTTAGACTTATGAGTCCTCACTTATGAGTCCTAGTCCCAAAACCCTACCGCACACTCACTTGTCTCACTATCCTGTTCAAACGCTACTAATGGCTTCCCAGTGGCTGCCAGAGAAAAATCCTAATTCCTTCAAAGATCATAGTTATAGCGTTTGGTCTTTACCTACCTTTCTAGCCTCTCTCATCTGTTAACTCCAATCTTTCTGTGTTTTAACCAGATAGAACAAACTGGTAGTATTCACCTTCTCCTGAAATCATGCTTTCACTCATTCAACAGAATATTTAACTACCTCTCATACATCAGGCACTCTTCCAGGCATGAAGGATATAGTAGGTAAATCAGACATTCTTATAGTCTAATGAATAGGATATTTTTCTCTTAATAAATTCTGTTCCTGCTTCTTAAATTTGTTTTATTTGTTCTTCTACCATAAATTAAATGTTACCTCCACTGTGAGGCCTTCATTCAGGTAGAATAAATGCTATCTGTCTCTACTTCGCATTTATTGTCTGATGGAACTGTGTCTCTATTACCTGATTATCTACCCACTTAGTCTGAGATCTCGTTGACACGAGATGTGTTATATCTATCTGTGTACCTACAACATCTGGCAGGTTGTGGATAGTTAAAAAAATGCCTGTTGAAATGTCTCAACCTTATTGTCTTTTATTTAAAGGTCTTTCTTACTTTTGTATTTTCTCAGGGATTATATAACATACAGAGACTTGGCAATCCAAGTTTAGTTCAGAACAGTTATACAACCAAAATATGCTTTATAGAAGTTTATTTCAAGCAGCATTGGTTGAATGATTTAACATATTTCTTTCTGTATCTAAACAGTGAAGCCATTCCTGTCTTTTGGGCAAAAAATAAAGTACATAGCTTCCCAAATTATTCTCAGAATTAAGGATAAACAGCTGCTATAATTTTGAAAATTAAACTTATTTTGACCATCAGAAGCTCATTTCAATGCATGCAAAAATAGAGCTATATATAGTTCACACAGACTTGCATGTTGCTAAGTTATAATGACTGAATCACTCATTAAGGAGTGGCTTATATCTGGGACTTGTCTTGAAAACAAGATTTTTCACCATCAAAATGATTGTTTTCCTTTCTTCAGTATTTAATGAAAACTAAAGTAATACAAGATTTCAAATGGCAATCTGTGACATTTTCAAAACTATCATTTGAACTTTATTGATCAACTCTATTAGAAGGATGAAAATAAATAAGTATGTAGTTGGTTAGAGCCCTAGGCAGCCCCAGAATTTACAAGGCACAGAAATAGCAGACTAATTTCAAGTAACTGAAATTGGCATCAACGGAATGAGGATCTCAGTCTGCCATTTTGTCTGGCAGCCTAGCATGCTATGAGAGTAATAGAAGCAGCAGGGAGGATGGGATCACAAGGAAAAACAATCATGCAATCAGGTAGCAGCAATTTGTATATAAAATCTAGCAAGTACATCAGAATAATGGGCAAGTCATGAGATAACAGCATGGCGGCATGACACAAAGCCAAGTGTCCACACACACACCCGCGACACCTCTGCTCTGTGCATGCCTCCTGGTTCTCACATGCAACACCAGAAAAATGGCAGAGAATTAATCCTGAAGTGAAAGAGATTTATTTTTACCACCTGGTGCAATGGGCTTGAAGTATAAATCAAGTTGACTGACAGAGAAAAAAATTACATTTCTTGCATATTTGAGTTTAGAAGCTGCTATGCAAATATGTTGCACTATATTACTGTGCATGTGTGTGTGTTTCTGAAGGATATATTTATAGAAGTGAAATATTAGGTCAAAATATAGTATGTGTCTATGTGGAATATAATGAATAAAATAGACTAACAAAATGGAGACAAACTCATGGATACAGAGAACAATCTGAAGGCTGACAGAGGGGAGTGGGTGGTGGTCTCAATCAGAAGAGTGAAAGGATTAAACAAAGAAAAAGTCATAGGCACAGACAATGTATGGTGATTGCCACAGGGCAGGAGGCTGGGGGAGGTAGAAGAGGGTAAAGCGGGATCAATGGTGATGGAAGGAGACTTGACTTGTGCAAAACACACAATACAATACAGATGGTATATTATAGAATTATATACCTGAATTCTATATAATTTTATTAACCAATATCACCCCAATAAATTCAATAAAAATAAAAATATGTATAGTATGTATCTTTCACATTTTGATAGATATTACCTAATTGTCCTCTAAATTATATATAATTTTATTTTTCTACTAATGATGTATAAGAGTGCCTTTTGTCTGATGTGTTCGCCAATATTTATCAATAGCTTCTAAAGATTCATTTACCCAAAATATCTCTTTTAATTTATTTCCATAGAAATAGCTGTTGTGGTTTGGTTCCAGAAAGGCTTTGCCCAAAGATAATTACTTGAATTTAGTTCAATTCCATTCAAATACAATGTCATTAATTCATTTTTATCATCTATTGCTTTTGCTTTGCAGTGATTATATTGAATCGGGTCCTTTACAAATAGCATTTCTCATCTTAATGACATTATTTCAGCGGTTCTCAAAGTGTGTTGCCTAGACAAGCAGCATCAGCATCACCTGCGAACTTTTTGAGAAATGCAAATTCAGAGGCCCTGCTGTAGAAAACCTGTGGAGGACCCAGCACGTTGTTTTCTCCTTTTATAAGTTCTCCAGGTAATTCTAACACACCTTACAACCTGAGAACCACTGCACTGTGCCCGTTCCATACATGAGGCACTGAACTGAAGACGTAAGCAGCTTGCTCAAGGTCATCAGCAGCATGAGGCCCGTCTGACTTCAAACTCAGCAGAATCCTTCCTCCTTGAGTGGAAGTGAACTTTAATAGGATAGAAAGTATAAGATGTGGTGATGAGGGAGGGCAAGGTGATAAAGTAGGAGAGTGTAGAACTCTGAGAACACTGAGCAGCAGCAGAAGTCTGTGGACAACCACTGTTATGGTCAGGCGGTTACTCAGAGAGAACACTAGGGCCCAAACACCAGGAGAGACAGGCGGACTTTGCCATTGCATCAAATGAGCCTGAAAGGGTCCCAATGTCTATGATTCTCTTTGTTCTCACAAATATGCCAGAAAGGTGGAGCTTAGACCATATGCAGAGCACAGGCCCAGGATAATGGGTTAGAATTATTTTAATGCTCATTTTTAATCAAACTGTTTGGGTATCATTTGCTATTCAGTTGTATGAGTTCTTTATATATTTTGAATGTTAATTCCTTATCAATATATTATTTGTAAATATTTTCTCCATTTAGTATGTTACTTTTACCTTTAGTATGTTTTTCTATTTTTTGGGAGGAGAAGATTTAGTAATGATTGATTTCATATGAAAATTATTTTTTAAAATTTGAGTAGACATTATTTTATTGACTATTGTAAAATATTTCCCCAAGCTACTATATATGCTCTAAATACATAGTTTTTATCTTTATTTTTTAATGGTTTTCTTTGCTGTGTAGAGCTTTTTAGTTTCATGTAGTCTCACTTGTTGATTTTTGCTTTTGTTGTGATTACTTTGGATGTCAGATTGCAAAATTCGTCACTGAGACATTTGTCAAAGAGCTTACCCCCTGTGTTTTCTTCTAGAATTTTTACGGTCTCAGGTCTTACAGTCCAGTCTAATACATTTTGAGTTAATTTTTGTTTATGGTGTTAGAAAGTGGTCCAGTTTTGTAATTTTGCATGTGACTGTCTAGTTTTCCTCATACCATTTATTAAAGAGACTATTCTCTACCCTTTGTATATTCTTGGTTCCTTTATCATAAATTAATTCATTATATATTATTTCTGGTCTCTCTCTATTCTGTTCCATTGATTTGTGTGTCTGTTTTTATACCAATACCATACTATTTTAATTACTATCATTTTGTAATAAAGAGTGAAATCAGGGAGCATGATGCCTTCAGTTTTGTTCCTTCTCAAAATTGCTTTGACTATTCAGAGACTTCTGTGGTTCCATACAAATTTTAGTATTTATTGTTTGTTCTATTACTGTGAAAAAAATGCCATTGGACTTTTGATAAGGATTGCATTGAATCTGTAAATTGCTTTGGGTGGTACACAATATTAATTCTTCCAATCCATGAGCATAGAATATCTTTCCGTTTATTTGTGTCTTCTTCAAGTTCTTTCTTTAGTGTTCAGCACACAGGTCTTTCACCTCCTTGGGTAAATTTGTTCCCAGGCATTTTATTCATTTTGATGAAGCTGTACATGAGATTTTTTTACTTTCTCTTTCTGATACTTTGTTATTAGTGCATAGAAATGCAACACATTTTTGTGTATTGATTTTATCTCCTGCAACATTACTCAATTTTCCTATTAGTTCTAACATTTTTTGATAGTCTTTAGGGCTTCCTGTATATAATATCATGTCATCTGTAAATAGTGACAATTTTTACTTCTTTCTTACCAATTTAGATGCCTTTTCTTTTCTTGCGTAATTGCTCTGGCTAACATTTTCAGTACTCTGTTGAATAAAACTGACAAGAGTGGGCAACTTGTCTACTTCTTTTTTTTTTTTAAAGATTTTATTTATTTATTTTAGTGAGAGGGGAAGGGAGGGAGACAGAGAGGGAGAGAAACAGCAATGTATGGTTGCCTCTCATATGGCCCTCACTGGGGACCAGGTCCGCAACCCAGGCATGTGCCCTGACAGGGAATCGAACCGGGACCCTCTGGTTCCCAGCCTGCGCTCAATCCACTGAGCTACACCAGCCAGGGAATACTTCTTGATGGTAGAGGAAAGGATTTCAACTTTTCACTATTGAGTATGATGTTAGCTGTGGGTTTCCCATATATGACCTTTATTGTGTTGAGGTATGTTCCCTCAATACCTGCTTTGTTGAATTTTGTCAAATGCTTTTTTCCCCAAAGAAGATATACAAATGGCCAATGGGTACATGAAAAGATGCAAAGAAATGTAAATCAAATCCACAGCGAGATATCACCTCACACCTGTTAGAATGGCTGTTATCAAAACTGTAAGAAATAACAGGTGTTGATGAGGTTGTGGAGAAAAAGGATCCTCCATGCACTGTTGGTGGGAATGTAAATTGGTGAAACTACTTGGAAAACAGCATAGAAGTTCTTCACAATATTTCAACTTAAACTACCATGTGATCCAGCTGTTCTCCTTCTGGATGTTTCTCTGAATAAAATTAGAACACCCTACATTTATTGCAGCACTCTTTACAATATCCAAGATATGTAAACCACCTAAGCATCCATCAATGGATGAGTAAAGAGATTATATATATATAATTATATATGATTATATATAAAAATCAAATGTTATTCAGCCATAAAAAAGAATGAGATTTTACCCTTTGTGGCAACATGAATGGATCTCAAAGGCATCATGCTAAGTGTAATGTCAGACCCTCAGAGAAAGGCAGACACCATATGATACTTCTTATACGTGGAATCTAAATAACCAAGCTGATAGATATTGAGAATAAAGTGGTGATTGCCAGATGTTGGGGAGTAGGGGCTGGGAAAAATGAGTGAAGGGGATCAAAAAGGTAAAAAAAAACAGTACAAATAAATTTAATTAGTTAATTAATTAATTAATTGATTAAATGTGAAAGACCTAAAAACATGGCATGTGCTTTAATCACAATAAAACTATAGTAAACATTTTTAAAAGCCTGTTCAAAATTTTCACGAACAGCTCTTCATTATCTAATGAAACTAGATTGATCATTTAAGAACTGAAATTTAGTACATAAAATGAGCTTATAGAGATCAAAATTTATTATTATAGGCTCTTAAACAAGGCATATCTTCAGGAAATACAACAATTTCAAGGAGAAAAATAATTCTCAATTGTGGTGTAGAAATTTTTTCTATCCAAGAGCCTTGTGTCTCATTTCTGCTTATGTGCGCCTGGTCCTGTCACGTAAGAAACCGCAGAGTTTGTTTTCACTTACACATTTCATGTATTATGTACTCTTGATAGATCATTGATGGGGTAATTGTATTGTCATGACAATTAAAAAATAAATGATTAAGGTATTGATATATTAAGGCATAAACTGGATTATTAACTTGGAAAGAAAATAGCACTTTTTTGATGTTTTATCTCTTTGTGTTTCTTTAATAAGCAAAATTATGTAGGGGACTGCTATGCCTGTGGTTGGGGAAATAAAACTTTATAAAGTACTTGCTCTGCACCACAGATATAAATGTGATTTATCTACTTTCCTGCGCACTAATATGAAGAATTCGCTTGAAGACTGAATCTAGTTAGAGTATTTACAGGGCTCCCTTAGTAACACTTACTAAATCACCATCAAAATGCTGTGTGCTGGGAATTCTTCTCTAATAGGAGGAAAGGATTCTTTATTAGCCCTGCCTTCCTCGTGACCAAGATTGAGATTTTAATGCCTGGTTAAGGCTTTTGTATATGGCCAGTAATCAGGAAAAAAAAATTCTTGTAGTGCTGATTATATAGTAAAAGATAGTGACAAAACTGAACAAAGACAAATTTATCTCATACTAGAATGAGGGCATCTTTGTCAGAGATGATTATTAGTCACTGCAATATCTTGTGTGTGTGTGTTTAGGAGGAAATACTGCAGGTGCCATTTGGGTCACAGAAGTGTAGGGGAAATAGAAGAAATAGAGGGTAGAGGGCTTTCATTTTGACAGAGGAGAGAGTTCAGCATGACTCACTGTTAAGTAAAAGAAAATTGGTTTTATAAGAAGCAGACTTTCCCTAGCTTGCTTTGCATGCTCATGTAGTTATGTAACTCAGGATGAACGTGGCCACTAACTAAACTTGATTCAAGAATGCAACCTTGGAATTGGGGCATAATGGGTGAATGATTTCCAAATTCTGAAAGTAGGATAAAGACAATTTTGACTTCTTATGAGGTATCAGATAGCCATCAAGGGTATCCTGGGTTGACCTTCAGGAAAAGGCAATGATTAATTTCCTTTTCCTGCCAAACCATAAAGCAATTAGAAAAAAATTGCCCTGGCTAGTGTGGCTCAGTGGATTGAGCACTGGTCTGCAAACCAAAGGGCTGCAGGTTCCATTCCTAGTCAGGGCACATGCCAGGTCCCCAGAAGAGGGCATATGAGAAGCAACCACGCACTGATGTTTCTCTCCCTCTCTTTCTCCCTCCCTTTCTCTAAAAATAAATAAATAAAATCTTTAAAAAACTTGATCTAGTTCGGGGAAAGTACTGTGGGTACTAGGGTGGAGTCCCATGGTTCTCAATGTCAATGTGCATCAGAGCCACCCAGAGGGCTTGTTAAAAGGGGTTTGCTAGGTCTGACTCGAAGAGTTGCTGGCTCCTTAGGTCAGGGGCGGGTCCCCAGAATTGGCTTTCCTAACCAATTTCCAGATAAGGCTGGTAATCTGAGAACCACTCGTGTAAGAAAAACAGTGTGGATTTGGGAATCAGATTACTACTTCCATTTCCTAACAATTAATTGCCAAGCACTCTTGGACAAATCACTTAACCTTTCTGGTGTGTGATTTCTCCTTTGTAAATTATGCATGATGATAATAATACAAACTTAATGAGGTTGTCCAGAACTGTTAGCAGGACCAAATATGGTGATGCAGGAAAATGTCTGTGAATGTTGGCTAATGATGCATGGGTGATGGTTACTTTTACATGACAATTTGACTGAATTAAGGGATGCTCACCTATGTGGTAAAACATAATTCTCAGAGCATCTGTGAAAGGCGTTTCCCAAAGAAATCTGCACTCGTCAATGTGAACGGACACTATCCAATCCATTGAAGACTTTATTAGGACAAAAAGATGGCATGGCAGGAGGGGAAGTCTCTTTCTGTTTTTGACCCGGATGTCCATCTTCTCCTATCCTCAGACATTGGAGGTCCTGGTTCTCAGGCCTTTAGACTGGAACTGGATTATATCATTAGCTTTCCTGGTTCTCCAGCTTGCAGACAGCAGATTGTGGGACTTTTGGTGTCTATAACCACATGAGCCAATTCTTAGAATAAATTTCCCTCTTCTCGCTGTCTCTTTCTCCTTTTGGTTTTGTTTCTCTGGGGGATGCTGACTAATGCACTGTGTTTCCCCCCCCCCCTTATTTTTACAGTAAAAATGAGACAGAACTCCTCCATCTACAAATTTATCTCCAGATGGCTCTCCTTTGCTTTTCTCAGGGCTGATGTAAGCCAAGAGATGAGAGTAGCCTATGACAACAATAAATTGGAAATTCTGGTAGACAATGTTGGTGACCTACCCAATAGCCACTCTTTCCCCTTTTGTCTTGTTAACAGAAAATTAATTTTATTCCAGGTTGAGGTAGCTTTGTGCTCAAATGAGTTCCTCGTTAGCTCCAGGATATAAATTATGATTAGTCTAAGCCCATTTTGGTAACCTTAGCTTTTTCTCACACAAATAATGCGGAGAGGGTCAAATTTATACTTTCAACATATATTTATTTAGTGCCAAGCACTACTATTCTTGGTATAGGGATGTAAATATGAACAAGAATAACTAACAGTTCTAAATGGCAGGCATATGTGGTATGGTTAATAACACAAATAATTTCTGCCATGAAGTAAGAATTCCATGTGTAATAAGACTAGGTAATTGTGATCCTAACCCACTGTGAGGGGGGAGAGAGAAAAGAGATGTTGTGGTATATTTCTGTGGGTAAGGCACATCCGTGAAGAACTATGGATGGATGGGAGCACAAATGTTTCAAGTTTGTATAAAGCCTATGAAATAAGAAGTTTTGTACATTACCCAGATGTGCAGGTAATATATGTTATACCTCTCTGCACTGTCTTATATTTTATTTTCTATTAAAATAATGATTAAAATGCAGAGGTAACTTTAAAAAGAAATGAAACTGATGTCTAATTAACAATATAAATGGAACCGCTCTTTCAAATGTGTTGGTGAAAACTTACTGCAGATAAATTTGTGAAGGCATAGCCGTATGTATTGTACATTTAATTTTCATTCATTCATTTTTCATTCATTCATTTGCTCAACAATATATTTGAACGCCTACAACGTGACGAATTGTGCAATAACTGTACTGACTCTGCTTGGTAGTGCTGAGCCCTGCATTCTAACTATGAGCTCACAACCCACAAGTAGTTTGGTGCAGTGATTAACAACAATGTTGCCTCCGAAGAAGCAACCTCCCCTCCTCGACTTAAATTTTAGCGGTGTGATCCTGAGCACAACATGCAATTGCTTCAAGCATCAGTTTCCTCATTAACAAATGAGGAAGAAAATAGCACCAAGGATTGCTGAAAGGATGAGATGGTGCAATGTTATGAAGCTCAGTGGCCAGCACGCAGACGCTGCACATTAAGCGCCCCACACAGTGATGAAATTGGTAACAGCTGCACCTCTGTGGGTCTCTCTTTCCTCCCCTGAAAAATTCAGGGGAGAAGCAGATCCTCTTTAGTGATTATTAGGACGCTTGTGAGAACTTCTAGCAGAAAACATTTGTGCCTCCACTGCCTTAGAATAAATTAGTTATCCTAAGAGGTCTCTAAGGGCTGGTGGGAAGTTCAAATACACAGATAACATTCCATTCCTGAGACGTGCACAGCGTTAGTCTTCATACCACTTACTTTGCCATATTTGAAATGCATGCCAAATCCTAGCAATGGTCATACTTTTTTTTTAACATTGTGAAATAAAAAATGATCTTGGTTAGTTAGGGTCACTACTTTGAAAATTTTTAAGGTCTGTCATACACGGTCACAATGCCGGATACACATTCAGTATGTACTCATAGTATTTACTGAATGTGTCAGGATCTCAACAGCTAAAAAGTAGAAATATTGGCCCTGGCCAGGTAGCTCAGTTGGTTAGAACATCATCTCAATACGCCAAGGTTGTGGGTTCAATGCCTGGTCAGGCAACATACAAGAATCATAAATAAATGGAACAACAAATCTGCTGTCTCTGTGTGTGTCTCTCTCTCTCCCCTTCCTCTCTTTAAAATCAATAAATACAAGTTTAAAAAAGAGAACTATTTATTTTTGAAAACCATTGTTAAAATATATGTTTCAGAGATCCTAGTTGATGACCTGTTATTTTTCTATATGTCTATTAAAAAATGTTCATTTTTTGTTGTTGCTAGTATAGTATTTGGGGCAGATAGACTATTGCTTTTGTTTTCCTTTTTACTTGACATTTTGAGTTTTGAGGTTTTATTTGTACTGCTTTGGTTTTGAAACTTATGCTCAGAGCTGAGCTGTTATATTGTCAGCTGGAACTCAAGTCTCTCAGAGGGGAAAACGCACACAAAACTGCCACATTGCCGGCAAGTCTTCCCTCCCCTCTCTGTCATCATCTAGAGCCCCCACAGCATCTTAGATCTTCAAAGTACTTTCGCACTGTTTCACTTTGCGTTGTGCCTGTGAAGTGACAGAGCCATAAATACCCTCAAAGTAGGTTAGTTTATAAGGGATCAGTAGAAGTCTTGATTTTTAAGAGAAAAAGGAAAGCCCAAAATAAAAATCAGAAATAACAGATAAATATATTTAAATAAACACAGTATGAAAACAAGTCTAAGGCAAGTGTTCTTTGTAACAGAGGAAGGGAGAAGCTAATAACAAATGCTATTTTTTAAAAAATGCCTTTATAGGCTCCTTTTTAACAGTAATTTTAAAATGTATTAGATAGCTACAATAAAGTTCGCAATCTTAAGTTTGCATGGCTCAGTTAATTTCAACAAATACCCCCCTGAGCTTCCCTCCATCACTTACCTTGCACAGCATCCTAACCGCCTATATGCATACCTGTATCTTCCCCATCTCTTTCTACAGGAGTGTGAGCTCTCTGAGGGTCGGAGCTAAGCCAAGCTCCCTGGCTCAGTCAGTGGTGACTAAATTAATAAGTGAATAAACATTCAGTAACAGGATATCTTATTATACTGCTTGGCTGCCTTCGTTAGTGGCTCAGGCCTGGGGAAAGATGGTGAAGTTAAATGTTGTCAGCACCTGCAGCAGCAGTGTTGGAGGGCCATAAATCAGCCAGGTCTCTAAAGTGCAGTTCAGAGCTGGAGAGAGAGACAGACAGAGAGAGAGAGAGAGAGAGAGAGGGAGGGAGAGAGAGAGAGAGAGAGAGAGAGGCGGTGGGGGGAGAGAGAGAAAGAGAGAGAGAATGAATCAGGGAAAAGATGCAGTGGCCTGGGGCAGACTGGGCCAGGAAACAAAAGGCTGTTTCAAGTACATGCTTCCTGGAGTCTGAAGCAGAGGGGTGGTAAGCGTCTACCAGTATCTGTTGTTGACCCACCAGGCCTGTGCAAGGGGCCAATTAAGGTGCCAGCACTCGAAAATCCCTCCTAAAAGCAACGTCCTGCATTATTTAACAGTTTTAGGGAGAGCGAGTTTACAAAGATTAAGCCTTAATTTAAAGTGTATGTGTCTTGCTGATGGGAGACCACATTGTAACCTGTATATTACCTAGTGTATTATTTTGGTAAAATGTCAAGGAAAAGAAAAATGGAAACGAGGGAAAAGAGACATAACATACTTACGAGGCTAAATCAGTCTCATGTATGCTATCATCACGGTAGACTAATGGCTACGATAAACAAACAGACCCAAACTCAGTGACTTAAATATACAAGTTTAGCTGCTGCTCACGCAGAGGTCAAATGAGTGTTCCTGGTCCCATGGCTCTTCTGGACCTCTTCTTTTCAAATGGCAACTCAGGCTCCTTCCCTCTTGGGGTTCTTCCAGCACCTAAGGCCTGAGCCCCTCCCTGGGCATTCTGCACCCAGCTTGCAGGTGGGGGTGGTGGGGGGAAGAGCTGGAGGATAATGAAATGACAAACATATAACCACCTACAGACCTTTGGCTGGGATTTAGTTACTGGGCTGCATGCAGCTGTAAGGCAAGCTGGGATATGCTGTGTGCCAAACAGAAAAATGAACAGATCAGTGATAAAAAGCACTTTTTTTTTTTTGGCCACAAAGCTAATCCTGTCTTTTTCCTTTCTATAAACTGTTATATTCATTTTTTGTATGTTTAACCACTTTCACCCATTTCCCCAACCCCAAACCACCCAGCCTTTAGCAACCACGAATCCATTCTGCTTTTATGAGTTCAGGATTTTTTAGATTCCACATGTAAGGAGATCATACATATGAATGTTTCTCTTTCTGACTTAGCTCATTTATCATAATGCCCTCCTGGTTCATCAATGCTGGTAAAATGGCAGGATTTCCTTCTTTTTTCCTGCTGAATAAATATGCTGAATATGTATATGTATATATATGTATATGTACACACACACACACAATCTCACATTTTCTTTATCCATTCATCCATTCATAGGCACTTAGGTTGCTTCCATGTCTTAGCTATTGTAAATAATGCCGCAATAGGGGTGCAGAAATCTCTTTGAAATAGTGATTTCATTTTCTTTGGGTATATACCCAGAAGTTGCATTGCTGGATCACAGGGTAGTTCTACTTTTACATTTTTGGGGAAACTCTATACTGCTTTCCGTAGTGGCTGCACCAATTTACATTCCCATCAACGATGCACAAGATTTTCCTTTCCTTCACATCCTCATCAACAGTCGTTATCCTTGTCTATTTTGATGATAGCCATTCTAAGAGGTGTGAGGTGTATCTCGTCATGCTTTGACTCGAATTTCCTTGAAGATTAGTGATGTTGAGCACCTTTTATTATACCTGTTGGCCATCTGTATGTCTCCTTTGAATACGTGTCTACTCAGTTCTTTGTCCATTTTGTGATCACATTGTTTTCCGCTATTGAAGCTTTTTTTGGATCATTGTTTTTAAATTAAAAAAAAAATTCAGCTCTACAAAGAAAATATCTTCTTTTTTTTGACAGTAACTGAGATTCTTACTTTAAGAAGAAGCCATAGCAGGTGCTAGGCCAGACCCGAGAAGCTGCGTGGGGTTGCAGGCCGGGGTGTGGGTATGACTGGGACTTAGTTTAGGTTGTTAGTACTTGAGTTTATTCCCTAAATAGTAAAAGAGCAATGCAAATGATATAAACAACACCCGATGTGGGTGAGTGAGTGGACACAGTATTTCCTGACTCCCTTTATAGAGGTTGCCCAAGAGTTGGTGGACCTGGTGACATTCATGGAGGGAGCTCTCTTCAAGGCTGGAGGAGCCTGAGGACTATGAACTTGGCCCTTTCTAGTCCCAGCCCCATCATTGCCCAGAAAGAGCTTCCACGACTGTCCATAGCTATAAATTTACTACTTACAACTCTGTCACCTTTTAATAATATCCAAGTCCTGATTGTAATGATCATTTCTTCATCGGCACTGGAATAACCTCCCTCACCTGGGCCTGAGCCCAGAACCAAGGAGTTCGCCATTTTTGCCTATGCTGGGGCTTCCCCTAGGTAAGTCTAGCTGTGCCCTGTCACAAGACACTAGGTTTGGGAATCTAAAAATGCTTTTCTAACAGGGAGAGAACTTCTACCTGACAAGATAAACTAACAGGCTTTTTTGCATCTTTATTTTCCATTAGAGTGATTTTTAAAATCTTTTTCTGCTTTACAGACCTGTGGATCAATAAACAAGCCCTTTCTGCAACGCCGTGTGTGGAAGCAGACAGATGCAGAACTCAATACGACTGTGCAGCTCCACGAGCATCACTTTAGAAAACATCTCTTTAGAAATGTTTTCTGTCTTCGAGCAAACAGCTCCTTGCATTTCCTTACCATTAGCAATGCCGTGCACATTAAAAGTGATTGGCTTCATTAGCCAAGGAAATTTATCAAGCTGAAAATAAAACTGAACTCATGCATTTTGGCAGGTTTTGTTTCAGTCCAGGGGGAAATAAATAAGCGTGTCCAATGAAAACAACGCAGTCACTTGAAGATTTTTCTTGCCTCCCATTTGGGATTTATGCAGAACTGGAACTCTTTACCCTGCTTTCTGAAGAACTCACCATTTCGTCTAGGCCACAGCTGCACCCAGTATGGGCTTCTGGTTCTCTGACTCATCTGTGTGTGCCTGGTGCATGATGAATTAAGTGAATAAATATGGAAAAAACTTCAGTGAAAGGAAAAGTGATCACCAAAGTTACTGGTGGCAAAGGCTTTTAGTCTACGTAGTTATAAGAAGTTTATTTCTGAAATATTTTCAGTAACATTCTTTTTTAAAAAAGTAAAGGGCAACTTTCAAAAAAAGCTGTCTTCAAATCCCTGTTTCCAATCAGTCCCTTGTAACTAAAACCTAAGAATTCTAAATATGACATTATTTTAAATATTCAAAGACACAAAAGGTCTTTCTTTAATAAATACATTAATATCATTACCAATTAATGGTAAAAATGATCTTGAACCAATTAAACTCACTTTTCTCCATGGGTTTATCAGTAGAGTTAAAAAGATTTATACATCCGCTGTTAATCCATGTGCTCTGACTACAGCCTGTGAACTAGAGGCTTTCAACAGGGAAGATAACAAGAATGAGAGGTCCATTTATGGATTATGTCTCGAGTATGTTACCAAAAGAGAATTTTTTTCATGGACCAGCCTGTGTTTTTCCCTCAAATTTGTCTCCATTTTTGCTGCCAATGGAAACTTTCATAGACACCAAAGACATCATAGAATCAGTAGAAAGAGCTTTTTTTTTTAGATCTTTGACCTGGAGTTTTTTACTTCCAATGAGTCAAAAATATTATTCCATTTCAATTCTGAATCAGAAATAAGGCAGATGGAATTGTATCATGAAAATGAAAATTTTATTTCAAAAGAGCAAAAGATTCATATGCTACTTATGAAAGTTGCCATTGAATACCAGAGGCTCATTCCAAGGTGCACTTTTTATAGTTATGTGTAGATTTGGAAAGATATGTTGTAGCATTACCAATTGCTTTGTGCCTAGTAGAAAGATTTTTTTCACCTAACTTCTTTAAAGGTTGAAATAAAAGTGGTTACTACCCTTACCAGTTTATTAGGATTACAGTGACATCTGGTGGCATTTTATTTTCCCTTTTAAAACTTGTCCAGGTAAAAATATAACACTTTAGTTCTTGCTAAAGAATTGTAGCTTTACTGATATTTTTTATATATATGTGTGTGTATATATATAATTTAAAAAAACTATCATTTGAAATAGAATCCAACAGAAAAAATGCATTATTTCTGAATAATTTCAATTTTCTTTTAAAAATATCAAGATTAGTATTTATTTTAAATTTTCTTCCTTTGACACCATTATAAGAACTGCCCTAGAAATTGGTCTTCAAGGCGCTAGAATTAAAAATCCAAAACCTGCTGCTACTGACATGTTGTGTGATTGTAGTTTCTACGACTTGTTTAGACAAGCTAATTAAAACAATATTAGTGGAAGAAATATTTTATTGAAAGAAAAAAACTTAGAGCAAAATTAAACCTCTGCCATTTAAATCTGATAATTATCAGCCTCCTCATGGACTGTCTTTAATTAACATGTGCAGTGTGTAAAGTGAGAATGCTATTAAGCTACACTAAGAGATGGGAATTAAAAAAAAAAAGACAAACTGGACTCAAGATTCCCACACTCCCATTCTGCCCTTCTCTCTCTCTCACTCACACACTCACACACACACACACACACACACACACACACACACACACACACACACACTTCAGTCATTAACATTCACGTTGATGTGATGGGTGTCAGAAAATTTCTTTCAGCTGTTTTTTAATGACCAAGGTAGTCTAGTTCAGAAACTGGAGTCATTTGGCTGATAATAATTGCCATGTGCAGGTGGCTTATTAACATTTGCTTTTCTATCCCCCCCACCCCCGCCGTCCTTTCTTCCCTCACCCACTCTCTCTCTCTCCTCTCTTTGAACGTGAACTTCTAAATAACAGTTCTGATAGCCAATGAAAGCAATCACTTTTGGAAATTATAGGTGACATTTTCACTTGCTACGTACTTTAATAAATATAAGGCCTTCACTAGTGTTGCTCTACGTAATAATGCAATTTCCAACTCATCAATTGTAAGACAATCCTTTGCACTACTAAGGAACAAATCATCCTCAGTTAAACTAGGACACATCGAATAAAAAGATTATTTTAAATTCATTCAAAACATTAAATCACTTACACTTATTTAAGCAAATTTTATCATATGTCATTCTTATGTGTAGTTCACAATGAAAACACACGCAGAATACAGTGCTTTAAATACACTGAGGGCAGCTCCAGGTCACGTGCTGTGACGTCCCAGTCTGCGCCTGCCCGCGTCTGCCCGCCCCTGCCCTTGGCCTCTGTGCCGCTGATTGCACCGGTGATTCGGCCGATGATAGAGCTGTGCCTGAGTGCGCCTGTCATTTCTAGGACATTCTCCTAATGATTGACACCAATTCCACAAGTTCTGAAACTGGCATTTTATCTTACCAAAACATACACACACACACAAACTCAATGAAAGGTTTTTAGACAATAACCAAGATGTACAACAGTCCCTAAAATAGTCATGGTTAATAGTGTGTGCAGTAATGTAGGCATATTTCAAATGGAGGATTACAGTTAGACA
The DNA here is from genome assembly GCA_004026765.1 of Micronycteris hirsuta. Classification (NCBI taxonomy): domain Eukaryota; kingdom Metazoa; phylum Chordata; class Mammalia; order Chiroptera; family Phyllostomidae; genus Micronycteris; species Micronycteris hirsuta. The sequence continues at coordinate 110,671 of PVJI01002341.1, forward strand.
ACCGTCGTCCAATAAGATTGCAGCATGCACAGGCAATGTCGTGTTTTATATTTTTAGTTTTTTTATTGTTGTTCAAGTACAGTTGTCTCCACTTTCCTCCCAGCACTCCCCCCACCCCAGCCATCCCCACTTCCCACCCTTGTTCCTAAACCCTTTGGTTTGGTCCATGTGTACTTTCTAGATGTTTCTGAAGACCCTTCCCCGTTTTTAAAGTCGTTACTCCTAGCTTTACCAGCAATTATAAAACACCATCGTTTGATCCATGTTCATAAATGTTAAAATGTGAAAAATGATGCACCCTCATCAAGCTGAAATATGGTAATGTTAATACTAATAGCTAGCCTTGCATGAGTGACTGCTTTGTGTCAAGTACTACTTACAGTCTTCATATACATTATCAAATCATTAATATAATCCTATGAAGTACATGTTATTTAAACGTATAGATACAAATTAAACAATCTGTTCCAAGGCAGATATTAGTAAGCGGTAGATCTGGTGTTTAAAACTGGTTCTCTGTCATTCCACAGCTCATATTGTTTTATCATAGTTACTTGGTCATAAATATTTAAACAAAAAATACCAAAAGAGGGGTCAGCCAATCATTTGGAAAAATAATCTCTCCATCAGCAATTTTGCTTGAATAATAGAGCAAAGAGCAATCGTGTGAACAAATGTCAGGTTTATATATTTGTGAATTATCACAAAACTTTCAGAAAGGAGAGAGATAAAATATCGTCCATTTGAGGAACAGAGAAAACTGCTACATCAGCCAGAAGCAGTGATGACTGCAGAAGAAACGTTTTCTGGAACATGCCATATGTAACAAATAACCACTTAATCTTGCCCCAAATAAGCAAAATCTCTGCAATTTTCAAAGAGAGGAAAGTTCATCTATACTTAATGTATACAAAAGAGTAAATTTGGAAAAAGGAAAGTACATGCTTCATTTGCATTTGTTTTATTTTAATTAATTAAATGTTCTTTTCACAAATCCATAGATCTCTGTCTCACGGAAATCAGAAACCAGTATGAACATAATGCACCTTTAGCTTAGGTTTATTAATGTTAAGCATTCTTCTATTCTTTGAAACAACGTAGTTAACAAAAAACATTAAACTGATTCTTCTGTGAAAATATCTCTCCCTGTCTTCATAAGACACAGAATTTTTTCCATAGCCATGTTTATGTGCATGTAGAGACTTCACTTCCTCAGGAATAACTTTGCTGACAAACTTTAAACAAAGCAACTGGGCTAAGTATCATAATTTCTGTGTTTGCATTTTTAGAAGAAAACATAGGGAAAAAAACTTCTTGACATTGGTTGTGGCAATAATTTTTTGGATATGATACCAAAAGCACAGGCAACAAAAGAAAAAATACCAGGAAGGACTATGTCAGACTGAAAAGCTTCTGCACAGCAAAGGAAACCATCAACAAAATGAAAAGGCAACCTACACAACAGGAGAAAATATTGGAAAACCATATATGTGGTAAAGAATTAATATCTAACATACATAGGGAGCAAAATCAGTATCCCAAACAGGTATCTGTTCTCTCATGTTTACTGCAGGATTATTCATAATAGCCTAGATAGGGAAGCAACCCAAGTGTTCATCAGTGAATGAGTGGAGAAAGAAAACGTCACATACATTACTATTTAATATATGTACATATAAAATGTATATGTATACATATACAAACATAAACACAGAGGAATATTGTTCAGCCATAAAAAGAAGGAAATCCTGCCATTCGTGACAACATGGACAAATCTGGAAGACACTGCACTAAGTGAAATAAGCCAGACAGAGAAAGACAAATACTACATGATCTCACTCATAATGCGAAATCTAAAAAACAAAACAAAAGAGTAGAAGTCATGGGAACAGAGAAGAAAGGTGACAGCCAGGGCCTGGAGTTCAGGGAACACTGAGTAACACTGGTCAAAGCCTACAGCACATACTTTCAGGTACAGGATGAGCAAGTTCTGGGGTATAATGTACAGCATGCTGACTGTAGATATGAATACTACATTATATGCTTAAAGTTTGCTAATAGAGGAAATCTCACACATTCCTACCATACAACACAAAAATTTAACTAGTGTTAATTTGATTGTGGTAGTCATTTTATAATAGGTATACATATCAAATCATCACATTGTACACTTTAAATAGTTTTGTCAATTATATCTCAAAAAAGCTGGAAAAATTAGTTTAAAACAAACGATGCATAATTGTTGTTGATTTCTTCCCCCAAAAATACGTTCAGAGAGAAAGAAGTTCCTGTTAACTATACACACTGTGTGTGTAGTAATGTATGCATTTTAAAAGAAATGAAACTGAACCATATGAGGTTGCTTTTTCAATAGAAAAGAAAATATTGAAAAAATTGTAAAAGTCAAACAATAGGAAAAACTTGGTACTATCAAGTGTCCTAATTTTAAGCACTCCATTAACATGTTAATAATAAGGTTTTACTGAAGGGATATCTAAATTGTATTGAAATATTTTAGGGTAAACATTCTGAATGGTAGGGTTTAATCTTACAACAGTTAAAAATTGTACTTTGTGCTTTATGCTTATCTAATGATGTTGACTCTCCCTTATAGGTAACTCATTTAGTTGCCTAATACACATACAAATATAGCAAATATGTAATGCTTAACAAGTAGCCATCAGTAATGAGGAATATCAGAAACTCAGAATAATAATCCTGAATCAATGTCAGTTAGCCTAATCGGTGTACATTATAAATGCAAGCAAGAGCACTGTTTTATAAGAACCTTAGCTTTAGGAATAAACTATAAGTTTTCTGAGAATATAAGCTCTAAAAGATTCAGTGTTAAGTAATGTGTCCTAAGGTAATCATAAATTCTTTTGTGGGCTTTTGGCTATAAATGTCTCTATATTTTTAAAGAATATATTTCAAGTGTTCTAGTATGCAGAGGAAGTCTACATTTTTCCATAGTATGTAATAGGGAAAAAGCTTTAGAGAAAACCTCTTTTTCTCATTTTGTGTAAGTGTATTGCATTTTTAATGTAGACTATTGCTCCATCCCCCAAATCTCTCCAAGTTGGATGACAGTTACACCTGTTTTTCTGTTTCTCTGTATAAAAATATCAAACATGTAAACCTTATGTTAAGTGTAGTTTTGTTACCAGCCTGAGTCCATGGACTAAGAGCAATAGCATCACCCTGAAGCTTTTTGGAAATGCAGGTTCTCAGGTACCACTCCAGACCTACTATGTGATAATCTCTTTTACAATCTCTGGGTAGTAATTCTAATATACAGGAAGTTTGAGATGCACTAATTTAGGACACTTCACTGATTGATGTAATTTTCTACAAATTAAACAACTAGTATATAAGTATTCCACATGTGTTCTTTATTTAGCAATATTCAAGATTTAGCATTTAACCAAATCACCAAGGGAACTTGTTTAAAAACACAGACTTTCAAGTTTTCCCTCAGGGTTTAAAATTCAGTAGATCTAAGGTCAGACCAATTTCCTCCAAGCAAGTCTCCTGAACAGAATTAAAGATAATTGGCATTAAGTGTCCCTAGTTCCATTCATAGAACATGATCAGACCATCCTTTCTTTTTTCTCCCCACTCTCCAGAAGAATACCATTATTTCAGCTAATGGACAACAAAGTTATTTACTAGAGACCCCCCCGCACCCCATTGGAATGAACTACTTCTTGTTCTGGAGAATAAGATTGATATGTTCTGCAAAGTACTTAGAACTCTCCAGAGGTCTCAAACAAATGCACCAGGATCCATCAGATGATCAATGGGAGAAACAAAAATGGGGTACCCCGATACAGACATTCAAATTCAAACTGTAAAAACCTACATAGAACAAACAAAACCAGTTCTGTGGGTAGAAGTCAGCCCATGCCCTGCTGATTTCTGGCATCTGTACTAGCATGTTTTTTCTAGTTAATTCTCTGGTCACAGACATACCATAGAGCATATTTTTGTTATTAAGTTGCTTGCACGGTTCACTTCGGGACTTTTGAGAACTTGGTTGAGCTTGGATTTTACTTGCAGCAGCAAACCATGGTGATATACCAGGCTGGTTAGCTACCTAAGCCTTCTGATGCCAAGCGGATATTCTGAAAGACATGGCCAATAAACCAGAGCTATAAGCTTTGGGTTTGCACAGCCCAATTTTTTTCCTAACATGTTTTGTCATAGAGCCACATAGAAGATGGTCAGTTGGCACACGCTTATATTACACTGTACACACTCTTCAGAGGAAAAAACAATCTGAATTTGTGCGGAGCGCCTGTCTTCATTTCACTTGCTGCTGCTTGTTAAGTGTGCAGTGCTAATGGACTTTGGTGCCTTGAATCTGCACGATTATAAAAGATTTAAGATGTCCGGAAACCTCACTGCTTCCAGATTTCACCTAGAGGTATCTTTTTACTCTAACTTCTAAAATGAAAAGCAGAGCTGTCCACATGTTCACTGTGTACTTTTATTTTAATTACCAGCACAACAAACACAACGACACGACAAGACCATTGCCTCAATAATACTGATAACATTCCTTGACAAGTCGGCTTATAATTTACATACTGTTTTTATATGGAGTTAGTTTAAATATTATCTTAAGATACACTGTAAAACACGACTCTTAAATATATACCAGTTGCAAACATAATGTGCTTAGTTACTATTTTTTCTTGTTATTCAAGCAAAATGATTTAAAGTTCCTCAAAATCATGTCCATTTGCATTCATCGTTTCAGGGTGCATGACTCGCCCCATGAATAGGATTGTACCTGCATTGGGTTGGAAGTGAACAAAAGAAGGGATAAACAACAAAAAAAGGCATTTAAATTTAAGAAGGGTTATTTATTTCTCTTATTTACAACTAGCAATATTCTAAAACTAAAATATATGTATTATTTTCATTTTTTAAAATCATTTGAACATTAGAAATTATCCAATAAACAACATGGTATAGTGTCTCAATTTTAAATTATTTCCTTTTAACCTATTAAAAAAGTTCTGTTCTCGTAACAGACTCACCTGTTCTCCTGTTCCTGATAAGAAAGAAAAATGGATGGTCGACAATGACTTGAGGATAAAGCACAGCCATCCTGCTAATTGCAATCATTCCTGCAGTGCAGAGAGAAAGTAATTACATGTCTGCGAATATGCAGGGACTAATGAATAATTTCTCTAAACCATCTATATTTAACACAAAGGCAATGCTGTATAAGAAACATGATTTTTAAAAACTTAAAGAGAAAAATTATAAAGGTGATAATATTTCTACTGCACCTTAAACACTCACACACACCATACATACCACATAGTTTCCTCTCTCTACACCACCCCCATCCCCAAATAACTGGACGATTTATTCTGCCTCTTACAAAATGTTTAGTCTCCATCTCAGATAAATACTTATATCTTTACTAAAATGATCTTTGAATTAAAAGGAGAAGAAAAAAACCCTCTAAAAAAGTAACAGTTATTTTATATTCTCAAAGCATTAGTTCTTGTGTTTGAAGCGAGTATTTTTACATAGAAATTACCAGGCTTCTAGCAAGTGGACAGAACGGCAGTGATTAAAGGGAAGGGACAGCAGTGAGAGACTCCACGTGTTCTGGCAGCTGGGAAACTGAATTCCCCTGAGGTCCTTATTATAAATGATTGTTCTATAGTTGTTGTGGGATGATCCAATTGTCAGAAAAAGGTCACTATTAAATTATGTATGTTTTCAGCTTTCTTGAGACTACTTTTGTGTTTCTATTTCCTCCTGAAAATACTGTTTTAACTGGTGTTTTCTTTTCAATGGACAAATTTATGCAAAGGTAGAAATAATGCATGCAAATATAAGGTGTTACATTTTATGAGGGTGACGATGGTGGAAATTTGACTAAAATTTGATGATAAAATTGAAACAAATCCAATCAAATAAAAGGAAGAAAAAATCAATGGAAAAATCATTCTCAATTAATCAGGGAAGTCAGACTGATCAAAAAAATTAAGGACATTTTCCATTTTGCTTTGGACACACAGTTTATGTCAAATTTCTTGAACTATTTATCTAAAATTATGATTTTATTGGTATTATTATTTAGTTAAAATAATAACATTATTGCTACCATATACTCTTGTTTATATACATGTTTTTAAAATCAAAACTTTTCACTAACAAAATTATAAACTAATTTCTACAAGGAATTAAGTAGCAAGAAAAATGTTCAAATGGGCAGCAGGGAGATATTTGAAATATTGAAGCAGGCAGCACAGCAGGATACTCTATTCTACAGGGCTTACAATGTCCTCCTGCTTCTCATTAGCGAGAAAACAGGAGATGGGAGTTACCGCCAGCATGGGGCACTGGAGTGAATGCATGCTTCATGCACAGCCTATTTAGAAATCCTAGCTGGTTTACCATCAGCTAGACTTCTAAGTCACAGCAGAGCCACAGCAGTCAGTTTATTGGCTTGATTCTAAAAATGGCCCCCACCCCTCACCCAAGATTGCTTCAAATATACAGATCTAGAAATGGTGAGGTTTTAGAAAGCAGCTTGGCACCTGAGGTGGCGGCAGCCTCAGAGCCTTCTTCATTAACCTCGATGAAGCACTTGTGAATTGCTTTGGAAAGGAAAATCTCTTTGCTATCTGCAAAAAAAGAGATAAAAGAAGCACTTCTTCAGTAACAGAGATAGAAAGGCATTTTGCCGTTTAGTTAAAAGGATTTGAAAACTATGAGACATAATATACTGATATATGATATAAACTGTAAGAAATAATGCTGTAAGATTACATTTATGATGTGAGAGAACCATCAGAGATGTGTATTCTGATTAGTTCTCATTTTATATTCTCTTGCCTTTTTTCTCTTTATTTTTATTGACAATATTCCCATTGTTTATTTTTAAATTGCCATAAAAAGTGAAAAGTGGCTGTTTCAATAGCAACTTCAAATTAGTTCATAACTCAATATAAAAACATCTTACATGTTGCCCTCTAATTTGAAAATTAAAAACACAAAATGAAAACAGATAGAAATCTAGATATAACCAGAATAAGAAATTTTAAAAAACTCTAATCTAATTACAATGGTAATGTTAAATATTATTGGCAAAGAAAAACATAAAAAGCTTCTGAGTTTTAGAAATGTAAATATATAAAAAAGTTACTTTGCATTTTAGTTCATTGGTTTATCTGAGAATTACTCCAAAGTCAGAGGAAATAACACATTTCAGTATTAGAAGGACTATTTTTTCCCTTTGAATAATCTTTCTATTTATGTTTAGTTTTAAATTAATGGCTATTATTTGCTGAATTGTGTTCTCTCAAAATTCATAGGTTGAGGTGCGAACCCCCAACACTTCAGTGTGGCTATGTTTAAAGACAGACTCTTAAGTTAAGATGAGGGCATTGCAGCGGTCCTCAAGCCAACATGAGCGATGCCCTTCTGAGACGACAAAACTCGGACGCAGAGGAAAGACCATGTGTGATGGGTAATTTTATATACCGACTTGGCTGGGCCACGGTGCTCAGATATCTGGCCAAACATAATCTGGATATTTTTGTGAAATGTTTTCTAGACAATATTAACATTGAAATGGGTGCATTTTGAGTAACGCAAACTACCCTCATAATGTGGGTAGGCTTCATCCCATCAGCTACAGGCCTTAATAGAACAAACACTGACCTCCTCCGAGCAAGAAGGAATTCTGCCAGTTTATGCCTTTGGACTTGAACTAAAACTTTTCTCTGGGTCTTCAATCTTCCCATGTGCCTTCTAGATTTTGGATTTTCAAAGTCGCTACACTGTGTGAGCTAATTCCTTAAAATAACTCTCTTGCACTCTGTCTTTCACTTTCTCTCTCTCTCCTGCCTTCCTTTCTTTCTCTCTCTCCATAGATAGATAATACATACATTGTACATATGTACAAATGTCACATATACATGCACACGTACATGATAGAGATAGAAATAAAGATATTTTTCCTGTTGGTTCTGTTTCCCTGGAAAATCTTGACAACATGTGAAGCCATAGGAAGAGGAAAGCCACCTGCAAGCCAAGGAAATAGTACTCGGAAGAAACCAATCCTGGGGAGACCTTCATCTCAGAATTCCAGCCTCCAGAACTGTGAGAAAATAAGTGTTCATTGGCTCAAGCTACTCAGTCTGTGGTAATTCATGACAGCCCTAGTAAACTATACAAGATAATAGGTTTCAATCTCGGGTTTCCAATTTTTCCCCAAGATTAAACAAAACAAACAAATTATGCCTCCAGTACTAAAATTTAAAATAGTACAAGGAGGCAAGATAAGTACACCAACAATGAAATATCAGAAAAAGAAATTAGAAAAAAAATCCCATTTACTATAGCAATAAGAAAAATAAAGTTCCAAGGAATAAACCTTGAGGTAAAAGACCTGTACTCAGAAAACTATGTAACACTGAAGAAAGAAATTAAGGAAGACACAAATGAATGGAAGTATATAGCATGTTCATGGATTGGAAGAATTAGCATCATTAAAATGTCTATACTACCCAAAGCAATTTATAGATTCAATGCAATCCCTATTAAAATACCAATGACATATTTCTTTGATATAGAACAAACATTTCAAAAATTTATGTGGAACCATAAACGACTCTGAATAGCTTCAGCACTTTTGAGAAAGAAGAACAATGTAGGACGGATCACAATACCTGATATCAAACTACATCACATGGCCACTGAAATCAAAACAGTATGGTACTGGCATAAAAACAGACACATAGATCAATGGAACAGAATAGAGAGCCCAGAAATAAACTCAAGTTTCTATGGTCAGTTACCATTTGACAAAGGGGGAAGAAACATAAAATAGAGTAAAAATAGCTTCTTTAACAAATGGTGTTGGGAAATTTGGACAGTTACATGCAAAAAAAATGAAACTCGATCACCAACTTACACCATACACAAAAATAAACTCAAGATGGATAAGTGACTTAAATATAAGTTGTAACACCATAAAAGTCCTAGAGGAGAACATAAGCAGGAGGATTTCAGATATTCCATGCAGCAATATTGTCACTCCTATGTCCCCTTGAGCAAGGGACATAGAGGAAAGAATAAACAAATGGGACTACATCAAATTAAAAAGCTTTTGCACAGCTAAAGAAACCATCAGCAAAATGAAAAGGGAACCAATTGTATGGGAAAATATATTTTCCAATAATACCTCAGACCAGGGTTTGATCTCCAAAATATATAAAGAACTCACATGACTCCACTCCAAGAAGACAAACACTACAATTAAAAAATAGGCAAAGGACCCGAACAAAAAATTCTCCAAAAAGGACATTCAGAGGGCTCAGAGAAATATGAAAGGATGCTCAGCATCACTAGTCATCAGAGAGATGCAAATTAAAACCCCAATGAGATACCACCGCACATTGGTCAAAATGGCCATCATAAACAAATCAACAAACAAGTATTGGTGAGGCTGTGGAGAAAACGGAACCCTAGTGCACTGTTGGTGAGAATGCAGACTGGTGCAGCCACTGTGGAAAACAGTATGGACTTTCCTCAGAAAACTAAAAATGGAACTGCCTTTTGACCCAGCAATTCCACTGCTGGGATTATACCCTAAGAATCCTGAAACACCATTTCAAAAGAACCTAGGCACCCCAGTGCTCATAGAAGCATTATTTATAATAGCCAAGTGCTGGAAACAGCCTAAGCGCCCATCAGTAAATGAGTGGATAAAAACACTATGGTACATTAACACAATGGAATTCTACGCAGCAGAAAGAAAGAAAGAACTCCTGCCTTTTGTGACAGCATGGATGGAACTGGAAGGTACAATGCTAAGCGAAGTAAGCCAGGTGGTGAAAGATGAATACCATATGATCTCCCCTTTAAGTGGAACCTAATCAACAAAACAAACAAGCAAGCCAAATAGAACCAGAGACATGGAAATAAAGAACAAACTGACAGTGACCAGAGGGGACGGGGATGGGGGATAATGGGGAAAGAAGGGGAAGGGTCAAGTCAAGGAACATCTGTAAAGGATCCATGAAGAAGGACAATGGGAGGAAGGATTGAAAGTGGAAGGTTGCGGGTGGGTAGAGCAGGGGAGAGTAATGGGGGAAAATAGGGACAACTTTAATTGAACAACAATAAAGAAAATAAAATAATAATTAACCAAACTCACCTATTAACATGGAGGTAAAATTTTTTTTAAGTCAGAAAATTAAACACAGCAAGATATACAAAAAATTTTTTTGAATGAGCTTCAAGGGACGTCACAGTGTGTCATGTCATCGCAGTTGAGAACAACTCCACTGTCCAGAGTTTACATTAGAGTTTCCTCCGGGATGACCTCAGTGCCCTACTGAAAACCCTCTGTCCCTCTGCTGCCTGCTCTGCCTCCCACCTCACCTTCAGGGTGTCGCACACCTGATCGGTATGCAAGTATAGGAACCTCCATGAGGCTGCCTCTGCTTCATTCATTTAGCATTCCTCACTCCAGACACTCTGCTCCAGTTTATCTGAACTGCTACAGCCTGACTTGCCACTTTATCGCTTTTGTGTCTTTGCTTTCCCAGAAACTCTTTAACCTTTGTTGTACAGTAAGACACCTGATCTAGTTTCAGAGTTCAGTTTCAAGACCTATGATGCCGTTTTTGCTTTCCTCTGATTCCTACCTCCCACTAAAGTAGTACTGACCACTCTTTCCCACTCATCCCAGAAGCTAATTCTATTGAATGAAGCCTTTATAGTATATCATATTTTTATTGATCCCTCTCTCTTCCCAGACTGTCCACTTCCTTCAAACAAAGATTGTGTCATTACCCTTTGTGTGCCTGGGTTCTGGCATTCAGTGGGCCTAATAAATGAACTGCCTTAAGGAGAGGAAGTTCCCTGGTAACATGTAGTTTTCCAATATTTAACTCAATAAACAGAAATTTACTAATTGTTCAGTGAGCAGGGTCAGCTATGTCATATTGTAAGTCTTTGGGCGTTGACCCTCTGTGAGCACCATGACCACGGCTCTGTTCACAATTATAGCTACACAGCTTATTTTTGTAATCAATAAAACATATGACACTAATCCAGAGTAGATGCTGTAGGAAAACCGGTGGAGAACACCAGCAGAGAGGGAAAGAATACAAAGACTGCACACACTAAAAAATTTAAAGATTTAATTGAGTAGAAGAGCAAAGGGAATGGCATCCAAGAGACCAGTGCCATCATATATATTTCAAAGACAGCAAAAGAAAGATCCATCCAATGTTCTGCCTCCCAGGGGTGATTAAATGATGCATGATGGATGGCAAAGGTCTGCAGATGTAAACGAGACCTCAGGACACTTAACCTTCAGAAAAACAGTACCCCTTTGGGTATACCAGTAGGAGAAAATGTAACAAATGAAAAATCACATCACAGATACTGAGGGGAAAAAAGAAAATGACTTTTTTTTCCTCTTGGGACAAATTTCAAGCAGCCACATTAAAATAAAATGTATGCTGAAAGTGGTTTAAGCAAGAATCTGCTGTCACCAGATTCGAGAAGGAGATCAGGTCATGCAGGGGTACAGGCAAGTTAACGGCTTCCCTTGCTTGCCCTCCCATATTGCTCATTGCCACGTGATGCTGTCAGTCAGGCACCTTTCCTGCTAAGCTGTATCCATACCCCTCAAGGGCCTGGCCCTTGCCTGTCCCATTCATCTTCTATCAGCGATTCTTTGCACACTCCCAGGCACCAAGTACGCACTCAGATATTTGATGAATCAGAATGTGTAGGGAATTAAGGAGATCTGTTTCATAATGCTGAGCTCATCTTACTGGTTAGAGAAAAGTTAACTCTTCTCTACAAAAATAAATAAATCAATAAACAAATCAAAGGCAAACAGCTACCAAAAAATAAAATCTATACACTGGCTCCAAGCAGGCTTCTCCTTCTGGTCAGAGCAGACATCGCTGCCAAGTGATTGGTCCTACTCTCCTCTGGGCCGTGTGGAGCCAGGCTCTTCACGTGGATGAGATGGGAGCTGGGCCAGCCAACCTGAGGTTCCCCAGAGAAGGGCTGGGCAATAATTCAAGCTCTTCTAAAGCCAGCAGGGCAAAATACTTAGGCATTCATTCAGTCATTGAGCAAATATTCATCAAGTGCCCTCTTTGTATGAGGTATTGTGCAGGGCACCCAAGGCTCTAAGGATCTGTGATTAACATAATGCTGGCAGCTCAGCCATCATGTAAGTGGATGCCACTGCTCCCTTTGTGGCACTGCTCCTAAACACAGCCAGCTTAAATAGATTTCTGCATCATCAAGGACGCGCTTAAAATACTAAAACGAAGAGAGTTCCATAACAGCACCAAAAGCTAAATACTTAGTGGCTAAAATATTTTTAGCTTTAGTTACACCCATGAACTTTAGAAAGGTTTCTAGGATTTGAACTCCTTCAAGGCATGAATAGTGTTTGTTTTACTGGATAGATCAGGCAGATATTCATTCATTCATTCACATCCTAAGCACATTCTATGTGCCAAACATTGTTAATGCACTGGGTATACTATGGTGAACTAAACAGCTCCCTCCTTATGAGGGAAAGCAGACATTAAATGACAAGGACAATTAAAAAGCAAATCAATAAATGATCACAATTTTAGGGTGTAAGAAATAAGATTAGGTGATGTGTTGGCTGGACTAGGGCAGGGAAGAAGAGCTGCGTTACATAGGGCATTAGAAAAGGCACATCTGAGAAGGTCCATCTGAGCTTACACCTAAAGAATACAAAGGAGCCATGAGAATTCCTAAAGGTAGAGTTCTCAGTGGAGGGATAAGCTAGTGCAGAGGCAGATACAAGCCAGGTATGTTCAAAGACCCAAAAGAGGGCTAGTGTGGCTGGAATGTGGGGCGTGAGGAAGGCTGGTGGTTTGACAGAAGCCCCCACACCTGGAGCAAGCCAGAACCGAGCACCATTCCCTCACCACGCACCCACTCAGCATCTATCCTGGGCCCCACTCTGCTGGCTCCGAGTATAGAAAAATGTCTATGACACAGTCCCTGCTGCTGAGGAGCTCCGAGGCAAGGGAGAGGTATGTGAACAAACAATGTAAGCAAACCTTTGGATTATGAGAGTCCACATGAAGGAACGTGAATCACCTCAGAAGGGAGAGCTGTCAGTGGAAGACAATCAGAGGTGATGACATTTGGGCTGGCTCTTGAAGAATTAGAAGGAAGTGAAAGTCAGAGAGGGGACAAGGGCATTCCAAGCAGAGGATTATACTTGCAAAGTGAGATAAGCAGTGGGGATGACCTGAAGGTCCAGTTGGAGCCTGGCTTATGAGGAGGTGGGGAGTGGCAGGAGATATGCCCCAAATGACGCATTTGTACCGTTGTGCCAGAGAGCTGGGCTTTGTCCGGAGGTAACAGAACATGACCGCTTTCACTTTAGAAGATATCTGTGACAGGAGCTGTAAAGGGTGAATCAGATGAGCAAAAGCTAGGAGCAGGAAGATCAAGTTGTTAACTTTTGCAATAGTCTGGGCAAGAAAGTAGGAGCAGAAATGGAATTATGGCACCAGAAGAAATAGAACCTTCTGGCTTACGGGTGCAAGGAGAAAGAGAACAAACAAGGGCAGAATGTAAGATTCAGTCTAGCATAAATCTAAGCACTTTAGTCTGACCTGGATACAGCTTTCACTGTGTCTTCTTAACTCCTTTATTTTATTGGCTCCTTTATTAAAGCTCGTACTTTATGCTGAAAGATTTAGTACTCACTTTTTCCTTCCTTACAACTTGCAGGAGGATTATCTATTAATCCAAATGCTGACACTCACTCATTTCCATTACAAAAATAGCCCTGATCTATAACAGGATTCTCACTGCAACTAGATGAGCCTTTAAAACCAGCCTGGGAAGAAAATGATTCTCAACCCTCTAGATTCCATGTTTATTATATGAGTCTTAACTATGTTTTATGTTAATGAAATTTAGCATCAAAAGCAATGGACATCAAATTGAAATTAAAAAAACCAAGCATAATGAATACAGAGCCTCTCATCTTACGCATTCCCTCGTTCAGTAAGTAGTAAGCAGAAAGCACAGTGCTAGGTGCTTCCCAAGCACAAAGAAGTAACAATCTTTTGGGAGGTATAAATTCTGGCAGGGGATATCTGGTGAAAAAATAATAATACTATGAGATCAGATATAATATGTGGCAAAAGAAGACGTATAGAATAGAATATTTTAGAATTTAAGGAGCGGTTACTTCAGGTTGTAGTAATCATGATGGCTTGATAAAGTTGGGGATAGCTGAGCTGAGGCTCAGTTCTATAGGTATTTCAGGTGGGGGGAGATTTCACAAAGAAGGGGAGATGGGGGATGTGTGGTACAGAGCGTGTGTTCAGTTTGGCTGGAGCACAAGCCGTGTGTATATAAGGAATCAGCCACGGTTAAGCTTGGAGGGAGCCGAGGTCTGAATTCCCTGCCCAGCAGGGGACTGTGCACAGCAGGCTGAAGGGAGGCTTTGAACAGGAACTGGAATGATCTGAGAGTGAGTTTTAAGGCGATTAATGTTGGCAGTAGTAGATAAGCAGTAGATAAAACAGATTAAGGGGAAGAGAGATTGGACACCATTTAGGAGGCTATTGAAATCGTCCAGGGCAGTGGTAATGGGACTCTGAAATGAAGGTGGAGGCTGGGAAATAGGAAATGAAAGAGCAGATTCAAAAGGTCTTAGCCAAAGATCCTCAAGTCGCTCTTTCTCTAGCAGCAGGAGGACATGAAGCAGAGTTGCTGTCGTTCTGGTCCACCACTAAATCGCATTTGCTATATTTGAAGGTAAATTTTTTATTGCCTGATTTAAGAACGTGGCAGTGTCACAGTGGTACCTAATTGTTTCTGGGGTACTCTCCAACGTACAAAACCCACTAATTATGTTATTTTTAAAGTGCTGTTCAATTATTAAGCAAGAATTTTAATTGAAGAAATAAAACATACACAGGGTAAAATTCTGAACAGTACACAGTGGTGCGTGGAATGAAAATTCTTCTTTTATCTAAGAGACCCTGTCCGTGTCTGAGAGGTAACTACTGCTATTCTATTACTTTCTATGATGTTGTTCAGAAATATTGTATGCATTTAAAAGCTTAAATACATGCCTATATTCTCCATCTTTGGACCCAATATGCTCCCATTCTGCAATTTGACTTTCTTTCCCTCTCTGCTTCCACAATGCTTTCTCTACTAACGAATTTCTCAACTCATCACTATTGACATTTTGGGCTGGATAATCCCTTGTGCGGGGGGCCCTCCTGTGCAGTGTTGATCACAGGTACGTATAAAACATCCACAGCCTCTCCACCCCAGATGCCCCTGTGTTGTGACAACCCAGAAGGTCTCCAGCTATTGCCAAATATCCCCTAGAGGGCCAAATTTTCCTGGTTGAAAACCACTGCACCAATAGGCCATTTCTATCACTCTTCATTTTAATAAATCCAGCTGTTTATGTCCTTCTCCCCCACAAGTCTGTATGATTCTTTACAGCAGGTATGACATACTAATCATTTCATTTTTCTGACACAGTACTTTGATCACACTGTCTCCCTCACATAGAGTTGTTAAATGAAAGAAATAGACATGGCATTGAATGTAATTAATGTTATATCTTAAACACCATGAAGTTCTCATTAAGGTAGAAAGTAGTTACAAAGTAATGCATGCTAATAATTTTCCTAGGTACTGTGGGAGTTACTAAGTGTCAAAGGCATTTTCATCATTGGAGAGGCAAACATCTTTACAGGTGACAAGAATACCAACTGTGTAAGGCAGAGTATATGGTGCCCAAATAAACGACGCAAAGATAAAATACTATTGAATGTAGAGGAAGCGCAGACAGAAGCCTTGTAGCTGTGTCACTAGATAGTTCTGAATAAATGGTTTATACATTAATGTGTGTGTGTGTGTGTGTGTGTGTGTGTGTGTGACAGAGAGAGATTGAGTGAAGACTGTACTGGTTGGGGTGACTGGCACGCTGGGGCTGTGAAGACTCTGGCAGAACTAGGATTTAAGAATGACAGGTTTCTCCTGGCAGCTTGAGGTACTTTCCTTAGATCTTCATCAGGTTATTCTGAAGACCTGAATGGGGTAGTGTAGGGGGATAGCTGATTCTGGAATTTTTACTGATGTTTTAAGGAGTATATATTCCAAGCAATGTAATGTGTAAGATGGCCCCAAGGAAACCTCTTTCCTCTTTCCTTCCCTCGTTTCATCCTTCAGCAAACATCTACAGTGTGACAAGTATGTGTCGGCCCTGTGCCAGGTATGGGGAATGCAGCTGTGAGCAGGACGCTGAGAAGGATTCAGTTCTGAGGGAGGTTTGATCAAACAGTGACTTCACACATTATATGAACTCTGAAAGATCCTACTGTTATTTCTAATCTCCAAACTATCTGTGTTCATAATGTATATCTATGCTCTATTGTCTCTGTACATAGTAAAGGCAATTATTACCTCAAAGACCTTCCAGATATGTCAAAAATTTTAAGCTACACTGACCACAATAATTGATTTGCCACTGCAGTGCTGCTGCCCCAGGACTGAAAAGCAGCAGATATTCTGTGTGTGAAATAACGGCCTAGATGTTTCGATGAGACAGTGAGGAATGAATCTCTAATCAAACTGAAAATAGAGCTACGGTCAGAAAGCAGCGTATAATTATCCAGCTGGAATTTGGCCAGTGTGGTAGATAGATTCTCTCAGTTCCTAAGGAAGGGAGCATAGAATGTTATTTTTTAAAATATTTTATCCATTCATTTTTAGAGAGAGGGGGAAGGGAGGGGGAAAGAGAGGGAGAGAAACATTGATGTTAGACAGAATCATTGATCAGCCAGTTCTCCTAGGTGACCTGACCTGGGACCGGACCTGCAAGCCATGTATATGCCCTGATCAGGGACTGAACCAGTGTGTGACCTTTTGCCTTGCGGGACACTGCCCAACCAACTGAACCACACGCATCAATGCTGAAGCATATGAATTTTAAACTATACTACGCTTGAACCATGAATGCACTTCTGACTCAAGTTCAAAGGTACCCATTACTTTTCGAATCTCCACCAAGAAGTACTACCTTCTTGACAATCTCACTGAAGACTTCAGAGCCTCAATTGTTGGATGTAAGTTATGAAAACATTTACTCAGGAAAATTCACTTCTTTTGTATCAACAGACACACTTATATAGTAGATATTTAGAAAAGCTCTCTTACTGTTTTGCAATGTAAGCTCACTAAGTAAGGGGCAGAAGATACATCAGTATCATCTCACTGCTGGAAGCTAAGTGCTACTTAGGAAATGATCTGCCCAATCGGGCGGGCAAGGCTTTTTGGATTGTAGACTTGAGAACGTATTGAAAGCTATGAATGTGCTATCTGCCCCCTGCCTTTTCCCCCAACTCTCTCTAGTGCATTTGAACACACACCTATATACAACCTCGGAAACGAGGGCCTCTTCCCTGAATTCAATCCATGGGCCCCGACACTCCAAGTTTAGAAACTCTTTCTGGATTAGTTGAGTTTTCTCTATCTTGCTACTTCAGGAGAAGAAAACTAAATTCTCTACTGCAACTCGTGAGCTGCTAAGGAAATCTTCTATCACTTCAGCTCTCTCTAGAAGGAGAATTGGGCTCAATAAATGGCACATAAAGAGGCCTTACATGTTGAGTTTCTTTTATCTTGATACATCGTTGACTTTATCTCATCAAAAACAGATTGTTTCATTTTCTGTGTTCTATAGAAATGATAGATAATGATTATTACATAAACTGAGTTTCAAACTCACAGGCAGCTTAATTCAAAATGTCTCATAATTGGTTACTTAAAAATGTTTCTAAAAAGATTTTGCATGTTCTAAGTACTTTAGTGTTACTAATATGCTATGATTTTTAATTTTTACTTAGGGTATCTGAATCAAATAATTCAAGTGGATTTTATTTTCTTGGGATAGATAAAATAAATTACCCAACACCTAATACACCAGGTATATTTTGAAGCTGCTTCTTCAAAACCAATGTTTTTGATTGAAGACTTAGAATAATATTTACATTATCTCACTGAGTATTCTTTTAAAAGTATCTAGTTCTCACAGCTGACACTCATTTATCATCTCTTCCTTCTTTCCTCTATTACTTATTATTACTAGATATATTAAGATATTCAATCAATACATCATTGAGTGTATACTCCACAAAGCAGGTGTCAGATGGGACGGGAAGTTCAAAGATGTATAAGGCAGGTCTTCTGGAGAATATAATCTCTTCTTGAAGATAAGACATGGGCCAGAATAATATAAAATTAATGTTATGACTAAAGTTATAGTTTTACTTGTAGAATTTAAACATATTTATACATTTATCTGGCAATTGACTATATTTTACTTCATAACTCCACAGTAAATAGAGGATTCAACATTACCAGTATGAAAAGCTTTTATGAAATGACTTTTTTTAAAAAAAATTATTGTTTATTTCCTACCAGACATGGCTGTCAAATTTGCGTTTTTGTTGAAAACTTCGGTTATTCCAAGAGCCTTCAAAACATCTTTTAAATCAATTTCCTGTTCCACTGTGAACCTGGAGAACACATAAGGAGGAAAATAGTTTATTATAGCATTTTGAAAGTATTTTGTTACAGTATCTTGTTACCTGAGACAAAAATAAAATATTAGATATGTTGATTTTTAAAGTCTATTTTGAGAGGAAAAGCTATGCTAAAACTGGCTTTTGCCTACAAGTAGTATTTGATTGTATTTGTAAAAAGAGGAGGAGTCAAATAAAATAATATAACAGAAGAGTATTAAATTATTAAGTAGAAAAATATATGATATGGACACAGAACCATAATACATGGTGGAACAAGTGAATTTTGAGATCGAGAATCATTACCATATTACTATATAAAACTTGTAAATGAATAGCATTCAAAACCCTTTAACCTGGTAATATAGTTGCTTTTTTAAACTGGTATTGATTAATCATACATTTACCCAACGTGCTTCCTTCTCTTCTTCATATTCTGGTCAACTGTCCTACCCAATGGAAAACATTAAATAAGAACCAAGCTTTGCTGTAAAATGAATACATTTAGCATTTCAACTCCATACAACTCACAGAAAGGTAACATAAAAGCTATCATGTTAAAAAATATTTTGTATTTTTACAAATACAAAAAAAAAGACCCAATGGAAAACATTAAATAAGAACCAAGCTTTGCTGTAAAATGAATACATTTAGCATTTTAACTCCATACAACTCACAGAAAGGTAACATAAAAGCTATCATGTTAAAAAATATATATGTTCATGATTATATTAACCTCTCGGACATAAGATTGTTCTCATGGTAGCACTCCAGAAAAGCTGTTAACCAATAAAAGTGAGTTAAATATTGTATCTTAAAAACTATGCACTTTTTTCAATTATACTGAGATTTTTAAAACAAGAATAATAGATCCTTTTTGTTCTAATGAATTAATATACATGATAATATACTTTATGCATTATTATACATAAATGTGCCTTATTTTAGTAAAAGTAAATACAACATTATTTAAAAACTTAAATAAACGTAAGTACATGGTTTAATTTTAAAAAATGGTTTACACAGAGTCATGGCTGGAGTGGCTCAGTTGGTTGGGTATCATCTGACACGGCAAAAGGTCACTGATTAGATTACCAGTCAGGGCACATGCCTGGGTTGCGGGTTTGGTCCCCTATCAGGTTGCATGAGAGGGGAAATGATCAATGTTTCTTTCTCACATTAATGTCTCTTTCCCTTTCTTTCTCACTCCTTTTTCCTCTCTCTAAAATTTTCCACAGAAATCCAGATTGTTACTAAAACGGAATATCTCCCAAACCAATGAATGTGTCACCCATGTTACTAAAGATATAGACAAAACATGGCTGCATTAACAAACAAATGCGTTTATTAAAAGCAAAGGGTTTTATTACTTTCTATAAAAAATGAAAATAACTGGTTAGAACTAAATGTGCCTCCTCATCAATACAGGGCAAAACAATAAATTTTAGGCAATGGCTGTGTACTTAAAAGAGCTATATCTGCAACAGTCACTTAATGTTGCATTAGCCTCGTTTCTGATGTCTGCCTTTAAGAAGGATGACGAGGGAATGATTGCTATCAGTAAGACTCAGGCACCA
Source organism: Micronycteris hirsuta (assembly GCA_004026765.1). Taxonomy (NCBI): domain Eukaryota; kingdom Metazoa; phylum Chordata; class Mammalia; order Chiroptera; family Phyllostomidae; genus Micronycteris; species Micronycteris hirsuta. The sequence goes on from PVJI01002341.1 coordinate 130,865, forward strand.
AGAGAAATGATTAGGAGAGAACAGTTTTAGCGGGTCTATGTTTATTAAAAAAAAAAAAAAAAGACCAAAAGACAACTAAATGTGTAGCAAACATATTAAACCAAGTACTAAATTTTATCTATATCCTATACTTTAACTTGGACTTACATTGTTTATTTTGCTTTTACTAAAAAGTAGATATTGTCTATGAAAGTATAAAAGGAAGATGAGTAGGAAAATATGGGATGTCACAGAGAAAACATTCAATGGCTTAATTAAGGATTTTGCATGTGTGTGCTTTGTTATTACTATTATCGTTATTAATTTATTTTTGGTCACTTATATAGAGCTTACTATATGCCCAGAACTGTTCCAAGAGCACAAAAATCAGATTTAATATCTGATTTAAATATCACCATAGCCCTTTGAAGTAGCTATTATTATAATCCTCAGTTTAAATAAGAAACTTAAGGATGGAAAGATAAAATAACTTAACAAGGTCACACAGATAAATACATGGTAGAACGGGATTAGGGGTCCAGGCAGCATGATACACATCCTGATCCATCTAAAATAGAAAAGTAAAGGAAGATATCAGAAACAGATTCTTCTTACTTTTTGTTTTTAACTGAGAGTCATTTATTTCTTTTGCCACTGCCAAACATTTCCAAAGTAATACTTACTAGAAATTAACACAGCTTCTTCATTTCTCCTCCCCGACAATCCTTATCTACTGAAAGGGCTGTAAGGGCACAACTGCCAATGAAACTGTGAACTTGACCTCACTTGTTAGTCAACATGGGCTAGGTCCTCATTCCTCCCTTTAGTCAACCTCTGTCTGAATTTTCTGAGAATATTGCTCTCTATCCTTTTATATGCATTTTATAGTCTTTTATTCTGAGACTTTGACACCAGATGTATTTATCTGGAGTTGGAAAGAAAAATTATTTTTACTTCCTTTAAGCAACTTGGTTTGTTTCACACTTCTGAGGCTGGTTGTTTAGATGAAGATGGTAAATTACCCAGACTGAACTTGGGCAGTGCCTTAATTTCTGAGTACCAGTTTCGGCATATGAAAAAATGGCAACAATAATAATACCCACTTCACAGTATTGTTGAGGGGATTAAAAAAAGTTTCTAAAAGTCTTAAGATGGTCATGGCATATAGCAGGCATGCAGTAAAGAGCAATAGTTCTTAAACAACAGGTAATAGTTCTTATTATATTGAAATTATGTACAATATTTACATTATTATAGATGTTAAGATGTGTATATTTACATTTTAGTAGTGATGAAGTAACTTGATTAACTATCTGGATTAATCCCTGCTACTTTAACTGTAAAGTAGTCAAATCTAGTGTTTTTACTTTAATGTTTGTAGTACCTGGCATAGGACAAAACACATTAGGTTGAAGTGAAAAATAATCTAGGTGTCCATGAGAATGTCTATTCTAAGTTGAAGACAGGATGTAAACAATTTCCATTCATTCATTCATCTTTTTCTCATCAAACTATTGAAAAAAAAACAGCGATTATACATTAATAATCTCTTATCTCTTAACATAGACTAGTATTAATATAAATAATCATTACTATCTTCCTTAAACTGAGTGCTCACTATATATCCTAGGCACTATGCAAACCCTTTTATGCATAGCATCTCATTTGATCATCCCTATGCTAACCTCACACAATCGTATGAGACAGGCATTACCTCTATTCCAAAAAAGAACAAACAGAAGTCCAAACGAGCTAAGAAACTTGCCCTAGTCACACCGCTAGAAGGTCATTGAATGAAGATACGAACTACGGTCTTTCTGAGTGCAAAGCCCCCAACACTAACCATTATACTTCCAACAATCATTAATTTAAAAACAAATAACTACAGAGGGGGAATTCTGGGGGAAATGGGGGGCATCTGTAATCGTGTCAACAATAACAAAAGGCTAAACACTGCTCTTTTAAAACCAAAAGGCATGACTGTTTTAATAAAATCATACAACGTAATGGGGTATTTGCACCTTTTTATCTGACTGTGCCAAACAGTTACGTGGAGGGCGGAAGCATCAGAGACTGAGTAGACGTGTGGAGCAAATGTTAGAGTCCAACAAATACACAAGTATATTACCTTTAAGAAAATTTATAAAGTTTGTAAGCAATTAAGGAACATAATAAAAAGCATTCATGTTAAAGAACAAACTCAGATGGCTTGTGCATTGATTTTCTTTACAAACATGAAGCTGAAGTACTTTATTTGTAGACAGTTATTTCAAGATAATAGCATGTTTCCTGGTTACAAAATAGAGAATCGCTTTATATGCTCTGATTTCTCTCTGATCACAAATGACAAATCTGAGACTACAAAAGTCAGAGTGGAAAGATACTACAGCCAGTACCTCTGCCATCGAAGTATTCAGATATTGGATTTTCAGTTTAGAAAACTCTTATACCTAAGCCAAATCAGCAAAAACTGAAAAGTCAGCACATACAAGGGCAATGAAGAGAGTAATGTTCATGAGAACCAAGTTTTTAAAACTCCTACCTAGAGAAAAGTACATATAAAACTACCCGTAGATTCAGATAAGATAAATACTAGTATTTAAAATGTACACTGAAAAATAAATAATGATAGTAATAATATATAGTACTTATATGCTACTCTGTGCCAGGCAGTACTCTAATGTGCTTTTAAGATTATATATATTTTATATGTTAGTAAAACTACTTTTGATATCATGGGTAAATTGGAAGAATATCTGACCACCTCATTTAAATCTTAGAGATGTATGACAATGCATAAACCTTATGGTATTTCACTGGATTTGGCAATATACCATAGGTATAGAAATCTTACCTTCTACAAAACAGACTTCTTATATTTTTGACACATATACAACTTTAATTTATTATCTATTAATAGGACTATTTTGGGGGTGATAACAAAAATACAAAAGTCATAGCTTCTCTTCCTCCCTCCCCCAATTACTCTATACATCTTAAGAAAAGTATTTTAAAGCTTTTTGTATAAAATCTAGTGTAACAAAATAAAATATCTGTCAAGCAAGGCAAGAACTGGTCAAATTACAGAAATGCAAAGTTGCATTTTCAGGTAATAATTTCTGTAAGAAGTAAACTATACAACCCATCTAAGACAGACACTTGTGTAAACCTGGAGCATGGCTATCAGAACATTTTTACCTTTGTTAAAATTGGGTCACATAAGTCACCGCCCTTATTGAACATTTTGAAGATGCTAAAGCTATAAAATGGAGGGGGTGGATAGTTTTCCACTGATTGCTACTGACACATAAGTATTTGAAAATAGTCAATCGCTCAAAAAGAGAAACCAAATTTATCTTATGTCTCTTTTAGTCTCGCTCTCCATTCATTAGCCATGCAGAGGGAGCGTTCATGGAACTGCTAGAGTAATGGACACACGGTAATCAGCTGTGCCTAGTTTAGCAACAGGCATTAATATGAGCGAGCAAGCCAAACTGTTTCATAATTGAACAGTATCTCTTAGAATGTGAAAAATTAATTTTCTCCTGCTGCCATGTTCAGTTTCTCAGTGGGCCCTGCAGCCCCCATTTCCTAGTGAATATGGTTGAATTAGAATATGTGATTCTTGTTAAGCATTCATTTATAATTCTGTTACAATACTTCTAAGTAACTACATCCTCACAAAACTGAAGCATTTGGAGATGCTTCAATAAGGGAAGCATTAACACTGTACTGAATTTCTCATATTATCAAAAGGAATTCATTATATAATACAAAGAAAATACAAAATTGATGATAAAACTCTCTGGATGAGAGTTTAGATCTGATTTAGATATTTAAATTGAATTAGTAATGTTTAAAAGTAAATGCTTTTAGAGTTAAGATATATTGTTTATGTATTCAGTATGAGGGTCAATTATTTATATACATATACATATAGGAGGAAATCTGCCTGGAAAAAGTCCAGCCATTGTTAATATAATAAGAATAGTTTGCATGACATCCATGTAACCTGGCAGCCAAGGAGAGTGGACTGGAATGTGCATGAGTGAAAAATGATGACTTCACTGTACTAGTCAGTGGGGGTGGTAGAAGTCATTGAGTGAGCATGTGTACTGTGTGGCTGTCACATTCAAAATGACTGAGCAAGTACAGCAATGAATGTGCATCGAATTTTGCATTCAGCTTGAACATTCCTCCATGGAAACTACTGGGATGATTCAGAAGGCTGTAGCTATGGGCAACTGATGATTGGCAGCTCCATCATGACAACACACCTGCTCACACAGCACGTCTTGTGCAGAGTTTTTTTGAGAAACATCAAATCACCCAGGTGACTCAGTCCCCTATAGCCAAGATTTGACACCCTGCTTTTCCAAAAACTAAAATCACCTTTGAAAGGGAGGATATTTCAGACCATTGATGAGATTCAGGAAAATATGACCTGGCAGCTGATGGCAATTGGGAGAACTATGTGAGGTCCCAAGGTGCCTAATTTGAAGGGGACTGAGGCATCATTTTCCTACGTACAATGTTTCTTGTATCTTATATCTTTTTCAATAAAAGTCTCTGTTTTTTATATTATATGGCTGGTTACCATCTAGTATTGTATATATAATCTCCTTGGCTTTATTTCTTAGATATTCATTGGCTACCTCTCCTTGAGCATAGACTTAGTGTAATCTTTCTGCAGAAAAGTGTTTTCATGGAAAGTTATGCAAACAATATTTTAGCTATAAAAAAATACTTGGAATATAAGTACCTTAATTTTTATATATAGATTAAGGAATGAATGGCTACGTATTATTATGGTTCTACATTATGCATATGTAATACTAACATAATACATATATATATTTCTAGTCATAACTGTCTACCGTTCCAAATAGATCCCATTAACATAAGTAAATATCCGCTACTGTATTTTTCGGACTATAAGACGCACCTTTCTGCCCTCCCCAAATTTGGGAGGAAAATAGGGGTGTGTCTTATAGTCTGAATGTAGCTTACCTGGTTGTTTACATTTACATTGGTGAAATATTATGTTATTTATGTTATTAAATATTTTACCACATTTTTTGCTTCAAAAATTTCTTATTTTCCTCCTCTAAAACCTAGGTTCATCTTATGGTCTGGTGTGTCTTATAGTTAGAAAAATACAGTAGGTATTTTGAAAAATAAGCTTATAAGACATAACTTTTATATTTTTAGCCATATATTATATGATTTATTTGGTATTAAATATCCAGAAAGGGCAAGTCTACAGAGCTTTAAAAAATAGGTTAGTAGTTGCCTGGCTCCTGGGATGGCAACAGGGATTGACTGTAATGGGCATTGGGATTTTACTGGGGGGATGGAAATATTCTAAAATGTATTTTCTTCACTTAATATACTTTAGAAATCCAATTAAGTCTGTGAACTTTTAAATAACTCCTAAAATTAGAATAAACATGAATGTTTACAAATTCAGTTTTAATATTATGTCTTATCACCTTTTAATGTTCATATTAATTACTCATATTTGTAAATCATCTTAATACAAAATGAATGTTAAAACTGTACTTTCACATACACATGCATATACAGGTTTATCTATTGTTTATTTGTGTGTCTCGTTTCTTAGTCTAGAACTAACTAACGCACTATGTTTTTAAACTTGTATGTGTTTATCGGTCTCACTCCCGCACTGGGTTTTAAGGTACTAAAGGGCAGAATAAATGGCTTCAGTTGGGTTTGCTTTTGCAAACATATCTCTATTATGGGGAAGAGATCTGACTTTAGAAGAACTTACAGAAGTGAAGCAAGACTTACTGTACAGGAGGGTAAGGTCATCATGGGGTGGGACCATGAATGTAACAGGGATGTGCATACATGAGGACGATGTGAGGGTCCCCCGCTCCATCACAGCATTCATGGAAGGCTTCCTAAAACTAGTGCCAGAACTGTACCCTGGTTGCTAAGTAAATAAATATGGCAAAGCAATGTGAGGAGGGCATTTTAGGCCAATATAAAAAACACACACAGAGACCCAGAGGCATGAAAAGAGCATGATGTCTGTGGTGTAACCACAAGCATGCAGATAGTACACGTTATTAAATATTTGGTGTGCTTAGTGGCCAGGGGCTAGGGTTGAGGAAGAGGACAGTAGTCAGAACATCAAGGCCCTGCATGGACTTTCTGCTTTTGGCCACAGGAGAAACTTAAGCTCCTTCCTGCTTATTTATGATCGCATCTCGGCACCTAGCACAGCGACTTGCTTGCACTTTTTCCAACACTGTCAGAGATTATTTTTGCAGCTACAATCACCTTTAAATATTAATGAAATACAGAAGACTGTCAATGTAAATTATATTCAGAGACAATCTATTGGAAAATCTCCTAAAATTAGCTAAGAATATTGACTCATATCTGAAACTAGGCATTGGTAAACAGTACTGAATGAATTAATAAGTGAGGCCATGTCTCTGGGCGGGACTGAATGAGAATGAAAGAACACTTTTTAAAAAGGAGAAGAAAGATACTATTAGAGGAGGAGGAGAGGACAGAGAAGGAGGGGAGTAGCACAAAACTTAAATCCAAAGGTAATGGGAGGAGTTTTCCAAGGTCAGAATCTGATTATTCCTTCCCCGCCCCCCCGCCCCCACCATGCTATCGGGGGGAGCCACACAGCAGCCTCTCACCTGGGCAGGTACACTTCCACTTTTTGCTTCTTCACAGAGTTTGCCCATTCCTCAATCAGCTGTGCTTTGACCAGAGGCTCCAGAGTGGCCAGTGGAACTTCCTGTCTGGACAACACCAGCATCATACCTATCTCATCTCCCTCATATGGTATTTCCAGGACTTGGTAGATACCACCAGCTTCATTGGAGCCGTCACTAAATTCCCCTAAAAAAGAAAAACTCAAAGCTCCACATCAAAGCCTACATAAAATGTTTAAATTTGTTGTAAAGCTTTTTTTTTCAAAATAGTGTGTAGAATATAAGAAATTTAGGCATCTGAGAAAAAGAGAGTTTGTTTAAAATAGACCTTGAAATTTAAGTGAATCCTAAGCTTTGCAGAATCTATTTTATTTTAGAATCCCAGAATTATTTCACGTTTGTCAGAACATGTTCTCTAGACTTAGTTTTTATTTTTAAATGAGACTTCAAATGAATACAAATTTAAAGGATATTATTAGAAACAATGAAAATCTCTGGTTAGAAAAATAAAGTCCTGGATCCAATATTACATTTACCAATATCTGCCTGATTACTAAGAAGGGAAAAACTGACCGTATAATACCTGCTGTTCTATTAATATCACAGTTAAAAGTTTTGAGGCCAAGGCAGCAAAACCAAAATGAAATCTACTGCATTCTACAATAGGAATCTAGTGTACTGTGGTGATTATCACCTTTAAATTAGGTGATTAGGTAAATTAGATAATTGACTTTGTGTTCTATAAACTTACCTAAATTGACTAGGCTTTCATAAAAAAATTAGTCTTTAAAATAAATGGTCTCGCCATTATTTTAGAATTTTCCCTATAAAAAAATTAATGCTTTTGTTGTGAATATTTTCCTGCAATTGATCTAGGGCCTTTAAACATCACATTAAACATTTAGGTTCTCATATAAATAAATGGGTATTTGAAGTTTTGACTATTAATTTGATTAACTGGGATTGTAATCTTTTATTTTTACAATGTATTTTAAATAGAATAAGCTACTAGTTCCAACTTACATTTACTTTAAAATTACACTTCTGCTTATGAAAACAAACCAATCCACTTTAATGTAGGGTATAAGAAGGATTAACACCTGAAACTTCTGAAAAATCCGATGAAACATCTATGACGATAATGCCAAGGATATTGAGCTGTATCGCAAATTATAGACCCTCAATAAATGAAACTATGAGTGCATAATTATGTCTGACCGTACATACACAAGTGTGAAGGCAAAATTTCAAAAGAATGTTTGTGATTTAAAAAGTTGTAAGGAATCAAATCAAGAGCTGGGTGGAACATGTGGGCCACTGAAAACTCCCCAAAGCCAATGACTTATTGCAGTAATTGAATGTTCTTACACAAGGTCAGGTCTTGGTATGTGAATAAAGTCACTCTGCAGGTGTGATTACATCTACAAATTAAAGAACCATATTGAAAAGCTGTCAATGCACATAATATTCACTCAGGATCTAATCAGAGGCTTGGAAAATGGAGCCCAGGAAATTGAATTGTAGCTCACAATAGATTGACAAGAATTTAAGTAATGAATGTTTCATGTTCTTTTTTTTTTTTATTTTTTTTCATGTTCTTTTTTAGAAATTTGTTGAACTACCTCAAAAAGAGAGAAATAAAAGCCAAATGTCATACCATAATAAAATTCTCCTTGTTGATACATCATTGGAATTTGGACTTCACTTTCGTCATCTTTAGTGAAGGAAAAGGTTCTAGTGTTTTCGGGTCTAAATTGTGACTTCCAGTTACCCTTGAAATAGACAGCACTGATGAGGGCCAGATGAGTGACGGAGTCAAAATCTCTTGGGGATACCAAATCTTTCAACAGACCTATTCAGAAAAAATAAATGGATGAAAATTCATATAAATTGGAAGATGAAATGGGACCAAAGATGATCAAACTACCATCTGATAGAGTGTTACAGAAAAACTGTGTACTGTTACTAAAATTAAAATAAAACTTAAAAGTACCTTACTTTCAAAAGAAAAATGTTCACACATACAATTATAGCTTCAGGGCATCTAAAATACCCACACCACCTAAAATAACACAAGTATCTTAATACTTGCACACACGACAGAACCACATACAACAGAATCTCCAGCTTCAGTACTTTCTAGCTGCAATGATGCATGTAAAACTCTTAGCACAGAGTAAGCACTCAGTAAATGTTTCTAACGTTACTCCTAATCATTGTACCTCATTAAAATGGCATTCAATTCAAACATGCCCCTATACACATGGGATATCTATCTACCAAATATAACAAGTACTTTTGACTTGGTGAAAACAGACAAGTGAAATACAATTTAACCTATGATCTATGATACCTCTTTATTTTTTTTTCCGCACACGTTTGGACTAGGGACTGATACCTTCTTTTCTATCACTTGAGATGTTCCTTTCCAAATCTATTTTGAGAGATACTGGGTCTTTGTTGATTGCTATATGTTTAAAAAGATTTTGGAAACAAACAGCTTCTAATATCTCAATCTATTCCAGGTAGATTATTATTCTTTTTTTTTCTTTACTATTGCTCGAGTACAGTTGTCTCCAGATTATTATTCTTGATTTGTTCTTTGAATGTTAAAAAAAAAAGCATAAGTTTATTTTATCTTACATTTTAATCTCATAGTTGAAAGAGTGATTTTAGTGAGGTTGATCATAAAGAAAAAGTAATATTATAGTGAAAAAGATAGGACCAAATTTTGCTCTGTATTCTCTCATTTTATTAATTATAGCACTTCTGCGCTTACAAAGATGCTTCACCATTTTAAGGATTTATATGTCACAAGAGTATATCATCAGGGATTTTTGTTGTTTTTCCTACATGAAATGTATTATACTTACATTATTTGGGGAAGTCAACAATATGAATTAATTTAATGAAAAGCTGTAGTAAATATACTTTAAATTTGGTCTCAATTTTTAATATTCTAATTTCAATTATTTTATGGTAAAATTAGAAAATAAAATGATAAAATATGAAACAACTGGAAAACTTAAATACATTTAAAATATATCAATTAAAAATAAAATGTAAAATTCATGTATCTCTTCCTAATTTCTTTCCATCTATTTGGGCCTAAAATGGGGTGTTTTCTTTTAAAGAAACCCTAAACAGTTTTTTGATTAGCAATCAAGTTCCGTGGTTTACAAGTCAAGAAAAATGTTTAAACTCTGACTTTTAACTCTCTTATTCTATTTTAATCATAAGACAGACACTAACTGCCATTCCAACCCATATCTAATTCATTAGTAAGTTCAAGCAAAATTTCATATAGTAGCTAAAATTACTATACAGAGAAAACCCATCAAATGGAGAGCACAGATTTCAGATCAATTTACCAGTGCCAAAATCCTATGCACACTAAAAGACTAAACTTATTTCTCAAATGTTTACTCATAAACAGTACTTATGAAAATACTTTAAAGATTTTATTTATTTTTAGAGAAAGGGGAAGGGAAGGAGAAAGAGAGGGACAGAAACAGCAATGTATGGTTGCCTCTCACATGGCCCTCACTGGGGACTTGGCCTGCAACCCAGGCATGTGCCCTGACCAGGAATCGAACCAGGACCCTTTGGTTCCCAGCCCGCGCTCAATCTACTGAGCTACACCAGCCAGGACCTGAAAATACTTTAATCTACACAAAATAATTATTAGATACTCAACTAAGTGCTATCTAATATTCAAAATGCAAAAGGAATGAGGAGACAAATAATATCAGAAGTAAGAGAAAGTCAAAACTAAGCTATTTGGGAAAGAAAAGAACCAAATGACGTACTATTTGTGTTATTCTCCACCCACTTATTGATATGGTTGGCCACAGCAATATTTTCACTGAAGTCCACATGATGTACTTCCGCATTAAAATATTTTTTCATCATTTGCAAAAACTTATCATTGATGTGAAATTCATTTTGCACAAAGAGGGAATTGGCAATTTTCATCACATACTGGCTCTTTTCAGCAGTTACCATGTTAGAAAACTCCTTCAAGAAAGAAAATTCTTCACCTGCAAAAAGACACAGGGTAAGATTTTTAGTGGAACAAACACGGAGAGTGGTAGAGTAAAACACAGGCAGGACCCAGAGGAAAAGCACTCTCTCATTCCCCAGACCTGACACGGTGAGGAGAGTCAGTGTTTGCGTGAATTTTCAAATCAACATTTCTGCAGTTTAGTACTATCAACTGATATTATTTTTCATTTTAATTGATACCTTGGTAAAATCTATAAAGTCAGATTTCTGGTTGTTTACTTTCAAAGTACTTAGGTGACCTTCATTAAATTAGTCTTATATTTATCAGAAATAAGAAGAGCAATTATTTAGTTTAAAAATCAAATTATTTCTTAAAATTTACTTTCAATAGACTTTTTAAAAATCTTACACTAGAAAAGCCATTAGATATTGCTTCAATTCTTAACTTTTTAATGACTTCACTCACATGTATGTTGGAAACATTAAAATAGAGATCTTACATCCTGTCAGAGTGATTACATAATACATTTTGGCTACAAATTTTCTACAATACATAGAGTTCTCATAATAATGCAACATTTCAAAAAAGATTCTTTGATGCTATTTAAACAATGAAGATACAATTGATTTTAGGCAAAAAAATCTGATATTCTTAGAGAATCATGTTGCTTTTCTTTATAGAATTTATCACAGTATACATTTTCATTTATTTATGTGATAATTGATTAATAATATATGTCACCCTCTAGACTGAAAATTCCATTAGAGCAAGAACCATGTTTGCTTTTGTTTATAGCAGTAAGGTTTATTTAAATAATAACAGTATTATTAATAATAACATACAATTTCCATAGATTAACTCAGCCTGAGATGGAGCCTGGAATTAGCTCCTTTCTCGGGCTTCCTACTGTTTCTTGTGGCCACACCAGCTCAATGAGATCGCTTTGCTACTGTGTGTAAGTACTGCTGCCTCTGGCATACGACAACATAACTGAGTTGCAAGTCAAAGTTAAACCACCCTGAGGAATCAGTCCTGAGCACACTGACCAGTTTTCGGGCTGTCATATCCCATCGAATGACGAACTTCTTCCAGGGTAGACCCTTGGGCCCCGAGTTCCATCATTCCCATCGCAAGGGTGACACTCAATGGAGAGAAAAGAATATTTTCATCTTCCCCAGTGGCTCGGAGGTTATTATACATATTCACTGACAGCTCCACACTGGTTTCACCGGGGAGAGTGGCCCCTCCAGCCAGACTTTGCAGAACCAGCAAAGAGAAAAGTCCAAGGAAAGCCATGCTCGAACAGTTTCAATCCTGAAAAGCAAAAATTTACATATGAATTATCTCAGAAAAAGAGAATTAGGAGTATATATGTGAATTATTTCTTAGATAGGTTATAAAATAAACCAAAGGTTTTTTACTTTTTATATTGATTGTACTTTTTTCCATTATCATTTAACCCCCTTACACACCCCTCTCGCCCAGTAATCACCACCCTGCTGCCCACATCCATGAGTCCTTTCCCTTTTTTGCTTGATCCCTCCACCATAGCTGTCATCCTGCTCTGTATCTTAGTTCAGTTTGTTCATTAGATGCCACACATGAGTGAATCATACGGTATTTGTCTTTAATATACAGTGTTAATATCTCCATACCAAAATCCCCATTGAAGGATATGTTGGAAGGTCCTGTTTTTTAAAAGTCAATTAGTAGTCAGATGAATAAATAATATTGCTAAGTTCTGAGGATACTGTCAGGAACAAGATAGCCCTGGCCCCTCACCTTCATGCGTGTAAGATTATGTATACATACATATACAAAAACTAATGATAGGTTGTGTTTTTGAGGCTAATTTATCTATTTTTCATAGCTTCACCATATATATTTTGGTCATAATTTTGAAAGTTTCCTCTAGCCTACAGAATACAACATAGATCCAGGGCAAGTATAAGGAAAACCAAAAGATATTTACAGGGTTTTAGATGAACTTGTGAAGTTAGACATTTAACAATGCCACTTCCCTCACTCACTAGAATTGTTCAAATTAATGCACCATGCAGCTGGGTTACCAAGTAGTGGGAAGAGATCAGACACACACCTGCCACGGGCCCCCGTTTATTCAGTCCAGACTGCAGAACCCACAGGAAGTGGTAACCCAGAGAAAATGTAGATTCAGCACATCTTTGTCTGGTTTTCCCTTACCCACGGGTTCTCTAAGAAGCTGCTGCTCCCAGTAACAATCTCTGAGCAGGGAGGGGCCTCCTACAACACTATCCTTTTAGACGCAGGGTAAGTTACCATGTCAGCTTATACCAACAAACTGGAGAGTCTATTTAAATGACTGTTTCTAAATATCCAGCTTTTCTGGTTCTTGAACCGACTTCTCTGGGGAAGAGAAAGCAGCATCAGTGCCCAAATATCTCTGAAGAATATTTCTGCCTCTCAGCACACCAGTGTTCCAAAGGGCTGCCTCCCCACAAACAGCCGGACCGGCACAGTCTGGGGACAGGGCACTCTTTCCTTGTACCCTTATGTTTTGTCACTGTAGGCATCTGGAAGCTAAATTTTCTATTTAAACAATTAAGTAGCTTACTTGTGCTTGATATACATATATTTAAATCATCATTAAAACAGCACGGAAAGTGATGTTGAGCAAACACATTTGGAAAATCGTATTTCAATTAGTATGAAACATTAATAATCCCCGTTACTCAGTTGACAGACTGCACACACATTTAACTTAAGAGTAGTGTGTTTCCAACAGATTTTTAAGTCAGAGCTTCCTAATCAATCCTGTAATATTTTTTAATTTTAATTTCAGAGAACCACCTGGTTAATTTGTAAGTCCTTTACACCTTAGGGTTTAGTTTAGGTATGGAGTTTTTTATTTTTGATTGAGAGGTTCCAAGTCTCTGCTCCTCCAAACCCACACTTATATGAAACTTCAAATAATATTCTCTTGTTTAGGGGAGTAAGGTTAGCCCACATGTAAGTATGGACTCTCACAACTCATTCTGTGAGGAGGCAAAAGAGGGCTGATGCCGGGAGACCAAGTGCCTGGCTGCAGAACAGCATCATCACGAGTGCCACACTGGGACAGAAGACAGGTGCCGAGAGAGCTCAGCTACCCTGCTTCTCTACCAACTTCGGCCGCCCATGGGAGGCTGCTATGGCATTCTCTCTTCCATTTCTACGCCAGAGAACTCCAGGAAAAGATGGAGGTAGAATACATAAGTGTTCTACTTTTAAGACTCAGATGGCAATTTAGCAAGTACACTTCTAAGTTAAAAGCGAATTTAGAACATATTCAGTATTTAATACTTACGATGCAATACTGTTTAGGAGGACTTTGAAATCCAAGTCAGATCCCAAAGTCCGTGACCTGAATCACGAGACTCTGCTGTGATCAGACATGCCATCTTAACTTCTGCTCTGTGAAGGCCCAGACCTGGCCCTCATTACTGTCACTGAATGTTATCCAGTGAAGGCCAAAAAATTAGAGTCGCTCTATTACTGTAGTATCTGCCATTCAATAATACAACTATTTGGATATGACTGCATTTAACATGAATATCAAATTTCAGGCTAATAAAAAGGTTTCATTCATATAAAACAAAAACTAACCTACTGCAAATCAATAAGAATTCCAGGAAAACAAGGCCAAATATATTGTGCTTATGGGCATTTTTAATTACAAGTGCATGTATCATTCAATAATAATGGTGAACATATGATGTGTGACCTTCGGCCAGTCACATGCATTCTTTCATTCTTAGCTTTCTTATTCCTGAAATGAAGATACCACTTCCCACTCTGTGTAACATTAAAGAAATAAATGAGATCATGTGTGTGTGAAGCACTCGTTTTGAACTACAAGTTATACTAATAAAGAACTTTATTATTAGAAATCATGTTTCCTAGGTATTTGCTAAGTCAAACAAGAGCCTATCAAGCCAAAATGAGTGTTTTATCATTTCTGTTGGCCCATCTAATGTAGCACCATTAGCCATTCATTCAATGAAGATTGATGCAGGTACCATAAAAATACCAAAATTAATAAAGAGAGGCGCTTGTCCTCAAGGAACTCACATCACTGTGCAAAAGTGTATGATCTATACACTCTTATCTACTTTTAAAAAGAGACTCATAACAATCAGAAAGCTAAATCATTTCTTTAGAAAAATGCACACACAAGGACAACAGAATATTACATCTCCTGGCCATGATATTCACTGGCCTCAGGTGAGGAACTCCAGGTCTGCAGCAGATGGTCCAGATGCAAAAAGAAGTGGAGATGGACCTTCAGCCTGGCAGTGCTCTCTTACTGTGGGAAAGAGATACCAAAAGGAGTAATGCATCTGTGGGCTTCTGGAGACTCCTAGAAAGAGCACCCATATGTTTGCGAGAGGCTCTCCCCAGGGCAGGGAGCAGCAGGCCACTGTTCCGTGTTCTGCTAGGAAACTGGGAGCAGCACGGCTGCAAATGGTGGGAGTGGGTCATATTAGAAAACTCCTTTGGAAGGATTATGAAAACTCTACTCTGGAAACACATATTATCCACAACTAAGTGATCTCCCTCCTCCTTTTGAAGGTGAGATTTTTAGTGTGCAAGCAAAATAACCTCTGCTAGCCTGGGTCAGCCTTACTCATTCTGCCTATCCAACCCCTGATTCCTGGCTCCCTTCACTGCTGCTGCCTCTGACTACTCTGAGTCTTTTTTTCCCCCCAGAGGAGAAGGAAAGATTTGTTTTCCCCCTTGTACCTTTTAAGCAAAGATGCTCTCCATGGATCTATGCCTGGCCTTCTCTCCGTAATGTTCTTCTCATTCCTGCTGGTAAACTTCTCTCAAAAAAACAAAGATCCTCCAACTATTATCCCAAACATGGCATTCCCAAGTAAGGAAAATTTCAGCTTTGGCTTTATTTTTATCTTAATTTCTGATATGCATTGCAAATTGTTCTTGGTATATTTAGTCTTTGACTCTTGCCAGCACTTCAAAGTCCAGGTGGCTCACATAGGACTCTGTCATCAATCAAACTCATTCTTTTTTTTTAAAATGTCAAAATCCTTGACTCCCCTCCATCTAATTTTCCCTTACGTTCAATAAGCTGTCAACACTTATTCCATACCGCAACTCTGTCACCTCTCCTATCCATCATCTGTGGCCATTGCCATGGCCAGAGTGACAGTTCTTCCCCTTGGTGAATTCTCAAGGACTCCACCAAGAGCTCTCAGCCATTCTCTGAACCCTAGGTCATGGTACTTTTCAACAGAACATACGCACAGCCTCCAGATGAATTGTCTTGATGGGCTGTAATGAACAGGTATTCTGGTGTTTATAAAACCTCCAGATCTCCCTCATGTCTGCAGACTAATTCTGCAATACATATCCCAGAATTTCCCTCTCTTGTTGCTGGATTGCATGGCACATTTTCTGGAACTCCTTCAACCTAGTTCCATATGTTCAGATCCTCACCATTCTTCAAGGTTCTGCTCCACTTCCATTTCCTTCATGAATACCCTCCTGGCTCTTCAGTTCAACAATTTTCCCCTCTTTGAAATCTTGGCATATTTTATCTCTACCGCAGCACATATAACACTGCTCTCTTTTATTACAGATACTTTCCCCTCATCACTTTTTCTAGGTTTTTTAAAGGCACCAATGGAAATATGTTCATCTTTGTATATCTTAGGATAATCAGATAATCAGAATAAGCCTCTAATACATTACATCTAGTAGATGCCAAATAAGTATTTGTGGAATTAATATAGCATGAGATGTAACGGCCCACATGGCTGCGTTAGAAGGAATAGCAAAAGCGGCTGTTGCATCTGAGTTCTGGAGGCTAATTTAATCTGAGCCCAAGGTAGTACCTCATTTCCATTTTTTATTCCTTTTGATAAAGTGTTTCCTTATTGAGTCTGAGACCATCTTTCCAGCCTGACAAAGTGGCGCTGTCACTAATGCTGGCATAATGCAACGGCTGGACATGGGATGCATTAACAAACAAGTACACCACCTTGAAAAATCACAAAATGTGCTACCCAAATGTTACTGTATTAACATTAGTCTACAGAATGCCAGGTCCCCACCATTAATCATCATAACACATTCTAAAATGAGTTACTCGCACTTAGAGCATTACTTTGTAGATTCATTACTTTCAAGCTACTGAATGGAACACCTTTACATAAAAACGAGGGTCTGCGGTACACCAGAAGAGGAGCCGACAGTGC